>JANHGO010008015.1:0-48031 GCA_024606505.1 Aquila spilogaster | reverse complement strand
ATCTATTGGCTTGGTTTTTCCTTTTGCACCATTACTGAAATCTCTCCATGTGACCCTTAGTAGGCATCTGGAAGTGATGCTTAATTACAGTACAGCAAGCTACTCACCTGATCAGAAACATGAGCTCCAGAAGTCACAGCTTTGTAATGTCTTACTTGAAACTGTGCTTTATATTTGAAGAAGATATCCAGAATAGCTACAGAAATGAGCTGTTCTGCCAAACCAGCAGCAACTACAGTCTCAGAAGTGCTAGCAAGATGAATATAGCTGTTTTATTTCCAGTTTCTCAGCCTTCTACCTCTTGTGAGTCTTTGCAGACATGAATTCGTGAATCTAGCAGAGTTTAAGATTGCTGTACAATTTTCTTTCAAACAATTGCCTGCAAACAGGAGACCACACAGCTACTCCACACCACCTCTCAGACCAGTACATGGAGTCTCAACATAAGGTTTGCCAAGAAAAATTCAAGGACACTTCATACAACTGCCAGTTTCTGTGGTGCCGGTATGGAGCAATGTGACAATACCCCAACAATGAACATTCACAAGGATAGGTTTTAACAGTTGAGTCCTTCATTCCACACAGAGCCAAGTTTTTCCATACATTTTTTCTATCCAGATGAAAGAACTACATCATTCAAGCAAGCCAATGGCGCTCATCAAGTGACACGGGTACTTGCGCAGCTCAGATCTACCTACTGTACCAAACTTCATGCTGCAACTCGTTTCCTGCTAGTGCTCTGGCAGCTATTTGTCACATTACTAACACAGACCCTCATTCTGTAAGGTACTTCAGCACATGATTATCAATATTTTAAAGCCAAGTGCAATACAAGTAATGAGATTTCATCTGCTCTTAATACTAGGCTTCCCTTTGATGAAAACAAGGCTAGATTGTCTACCTGTAGGAATCTGTGAAATACCTGCGTGCTCTCAGGTTTCTCTGTTCATTCTCTACCACCAAATTTAACAAGATTAATCATTTTTTCCTCTAGTAAAACCTGATCCTTCAGCCCACACTACTCATGACATTTCTAGCCTAAATCTACAGTGATCACTTTCATCTCTGCCAGCTCCACTCCTTCCTATTAGCAATATTGGGGAAGACATTAGTTTCAGCAAACAGTAGCCAGGACAATTCTTCTACCAGTCCAGGAAAACTTGACATTATGTTTTCCTGTCTTTGTTATTAGGAAACCCTAAAGCCTAAGAAGAGCCACCACTGATAGGCTAGAATAAGTTTGTGAATCTGTTATACTGCATGCCACCTAGAGATACTGTTTTCTGGAGATCTAACTTACATAGTCATTCAAGGAAAATGGGGTAGGAGAATGTCTGGAGGGAAAAAACCCTTTTCTGCCTGCTTCTTACACCATAAATAATGACAGAAAACAAGAGATATCCATTTACTGTGTAGACTCTAGTCCCCAAAGGCTGGTTGAATTTCACCCTCTTACTCCCACCATAAGCCTTATACTTCATTCTGAAGTTAAATCAACCTCTGCTTTGATGCACTACAAAAACACAGCCAAGATAGGAAAGCCTCAGTACTAAGGAGCAGAAGTACGTACAAGACATAAGCAAGTTAGATCATCTGCAATAGCCAGTAACGAAGTGATAACTCATGCAATTATTTACTGTTATAAAAAAAATAAAGACAATCACTATAGCAACAGGAGCACCTACCACTTCTTATTTCTCCAAGGCAAAGGATATCTCTTAGGAACACACACACAGGACTGACAAGCTTTTGGAGCTTTCTGCAGGGTCCCCAAGGAAATACTCGCTTGTTTTTCATTGTAAGTTTTGCTACACTCAGTTCCCTTGTTTTGGCTGTATGAAACCTTCCCCATTATGCCTTTTCAAAGCAGAGGGAGTTGCTGCCTGGAGTAATAAGGTCATAGCAAGACTTGTAGTACCTCTCACAGGTGAGAGCAGTTAATGTCACTTATCAGGGCTCAGTTCCACTGTTGCAACTCAGCTTCCTTCCAGCTCACCTTAAAGATCAGTTCTCTAGCTACCCCTTTCCCTGATGCTTGCATCTAAGCACTGCCCCCTCCTAAGAACTGAAACAACTGATTTTAGATACAACCAAATCCTCAGTCCAATTCATTACACAACACAAGCAACACAATCAAGGGGTCAAAAACAGGTGGCAGAATAAGCAGCAGCATCAAAAGAAATCCTGATGTGTTTTCAGGCTGAAGTGTACTTTTACATGACAAGCAATGCAAACTGATGAGAGAGTGCCTGCAAGAAATATGTTTATGTTCCTCTCTGCACAATTTTCCCTTCCTTTTGCTGATCCTAGGGAGATAGGGGGCACAAGGCTGACCATATTAATTTATTGACAAAATACATCCCAGAACATCAAGCTAGTTCTTACATGAGGCCATCTAGCTGTTTGAATCTCCTTGAGGCCACACGTTTAAAGCTGAAGCAAGGGACTCCGGACCACAGTGTGAAACGCATCTAAAGACTTTGTTAGACTTCTATTGAATAAAACATGTCCTAACATCTACTTGTAGATATACTCATAGATATACCTTAGGCCATGATGATGTTGTTTAAAACCAATTGGATCAGAACCAAAATACTTCATTTTACAGCTGTGACAATTTTGAGCATAGAAGAATAATGATATTTTGGAGTACAGCAGTAGCAAAAATTCTACAGCAACTCAACAGCTAGCAGATGATCCTTGTATGCAGAAAGCTCAGTGGAAAATATGGAAAAAGTTATGTCTTTCTCCAGTGGAAAAAAAATATTTCTGAAGCTACTTGGACAAGATTTCTTCTAACACTAAAAATGTGTTTCTATACCTCCTCAAGAACAGTAAAATTAATGCGTCCATACCTTTTCTATTTGTCTAGAAATACTTTATTTCAAGACTGTAGAAAAATAAAGTACTCTAAAAAAAATTGACTACTTTAAAGCAGTACTGGAAAACGTGCCTGTGGCACTGAGTGAAATGGTTTAGTGGGCACAGTGGTGACAGGTTGGCAGTTGGACTAGATCATCTTAGTGATCTTTCCAGCCTTAATAATACTCTGATTCTACCCCAAGTAACAATCTTAACTTTTCAAAGATCCTTGGAATCAGTATGCTTGAAATTGATCAGCAATAAACCAGATTAGCAACTTAAAACTGGACCTTGAAACAAACAGTATTTCACAGAGGCAGGGCAGGGGAAGCAGCCTGAGAAACTGCTTCTCTAAAGATAGAAGATAAAGCTCCCCACTTATTTTACCTACTTTGATTCTAAAAAAAGTCTCGGATAATCAGGTTGCCGCTTGAAGAGTTATTTCTGATTTCTATAGGGTTAGAAATAAAAAATAATCTGTCAATAAAAAAATAGAGACATCTATGAATCTCAAAAATGTTCTGGTTTAAAAATGAAAGCATATCTTAGATTTCATGCCCTCCAGCACTGCCCCACAATAACTCTGCAGATAGAAGACACTGCTTTTTCTACTCTCTATTATGGAAAAGATAGAAGTGACAGAAATGACTTCTTAAAAGCATGCATTTACATTTCTTTAGCTTTCTCCAGAATCTAGTCAGTAGTTTAGCAAGATTACCTTCTGCACCAGAACCAAAAAGCAGCTCCTTCAATAAGCTAAGAGATGTGTGCTAGTCGTTACAGAAGCAGCCAAGTCCCAAGGAGCAAGATACAGATATCTCCAAAGCAACTTAATTGCCTTGTACTCTCAGCATCATAGTGCTGGGGCCATACACCGGTGGCCTAGACCCACGTCATTTGTGCTGACAGCATTGCACAATAGGGATATAAATCCAAGGTGCAACTTCAAAGTTAGCAACACTGCTCTGGAGGCAACTTTCATATCATGAAAGATGAGACTGTTCTATCCTATGGGATGTCATAAACACTGTACAGCACTGATGTGACACAAGAACAGACTTTTCCTAAGCAGACCTTAAAGCACCCCTAACCATCCCATGACTGTTCATTCACGCTCTTTTACACGCTCTACAAGATTTCTGCTCTCTGCAATCTACAGAACTGACCGAGTTCAGAGGAAAGTTACCCCGTAACAAAACTCCACGTAGAGACAGCAAACAGAACAGCAAAGTTTCAGACAGGTCATGGAATGACCCTATGGGAGCCGTATTCTTTCCAATTTTAGCACTGTGGAGTCTATCCATTATTTCACCCAACCAACATAGGTTTGACAAGATTAATTCCGATATCTGGTATTGGAAACTTTCATGGAAGTCCTTATGTTTTGACAGTACAGGGTCAGCAGGAAAAGTCAGCAGTCTTTCTAGATAGGCGCAAACAGGAAACTCTCCCATGAGGAGAAGTGATGCCACATTGCCTTAGGCAAGAGAAGAACTGCTGGCATTATGATCTTGAAGTAACTCTAAATATCATTATGTCTATCTTGTTTCCTTGTGCCCCCAGTGAGCAATGTACAATAAGCCTCAGTGTCTTCAGTCAGTAGCAGAGCTGTGCCTGTCACCCAGCAGCATCTCATTGCTCATGCACATCCAAAACCTCTGAGCAGTTAGGCACAAAATGGCAAAGAGCTGCAACATTCAGTGGCAGAAGGCACCAGAGTAACGCCAGTCATCCAGCTGCCAAGGGAAATCATTTCCACCAGCACAGCAATGGAGTTGTTTAAGACAAGACTTTACATCTGTTATCCATACTTTGCATCACTGCTTGCCTGATACATACATAAAAACTGTAGGCTTCGCTGTCTGCTTTAGGGGCTGTTAAACATTTCCTGTGTCACTTCCCATCAAAGAGTCTACCAAGTTGTACAAATGCAGATACTGATTCATACTTGCTGAAAGACTTCACTAGAATCATTTAATTATCTTTTGTACTAATTAAAATACAGTGTGCTGATAAGCTGACACTGTAAGAAACACTAGTTTGAAACCTTTTAAGCAATTCATCATATTCCTAAAATATGCATGCATGTTACTCAGCAGAGCATGTCATTTCTAATTTACAAGTGAATTAAGCATTGCTGTGTGTCTGGGACTCAAAGATAATTGCAAGGCACTTTTCCTGAGTTCTTGGGTTTTTAATTTGCTATTGCAATAAGAACTTTAACAGTAACTGTAATTCACTTTTGTTCCCCAGATACTCCTAAGGGGCAGGCCACAATGCCAGCTTCTCAGAAGTAAGCCATTACACGTCTTGTTTCCTACAAAGATCATGATGGAGAACAAACATGAAATGAAACATGATTAAGAACCCTTTCTTCAAGAAGAATTTCCTACAGGATGTTATTCAGAAAACCCAAGTGTCTTGATGAAAATGAAGAGTGAAGAATAATCCCTTGGCCAGACAGCAACAGCTATCTCTCATTATGATTATTTTCTTAAAAATTAAGAAACCCCATCAATTATCTGTTCATTGTGGATTAGTCTGAAACAAAACATACCAGGTTGCTTAATGCTGAATCACATCATTTAGTTTACCACAGGCAAGTACCTGAATTCCCCATGAGGTGGGTTAGAATAAGGAAATAAAGACTTGGCTTTTCATAATGAAGTCCATTGGCCTTTTTCTGATATTAAAGGCAAGGAAATTTACCCTCCACCCTCCAAAGAGGGAATCCAAGATTTCCATATTTATTTATTTATTTTAGTTCCTAAGTATGTAATACTCTTCAGCATCTGCTTTCTGTCTCTAAAGGATACAAAAATCATCTGTTTGTGATATTTATGATAGGTCATCAATTAGAGAACAACAAAAGCTGTACTATAAGAAACAAAACATGTTATTGGCATTCCTGAACATCACTGCAAAAGTTGTGTGCAGTCAACAGTGTCAAGCTATTAGGTGAGGGAGCTCCAGATCTTATTCTGTAAGTACTTCAGCTTGACTTATCCTCACTCCCTCACCTACATGGCCACCACATTGCTCTTCCTCCAGCTTGAAATCCTTTAGTTTCTTTGTAGTAGTACTTAACTCCTTTAAATAAGGAGTAGGATTTTGTTGTACACCAAAGCATGTGTACCAGAGTCCTTCATCAGAGCATCTGAACAATTATACAACACTTGTTACCCAGATGAAAGAGTCTAAAAGATAAACAAATAAAAACTGCTCTTGAAATCTGGGCAAACAGAACAGAAAACAAGAGGGAAAGGTCAGAAATGAAGCCCTCAGCTGAGGAGTCAACAGAATTATACATCAAACACCCATTCAGTGCAGGCAGAACACAAATATCACTGTCAGCACCACCACACTGCCTTTCAGCTGCAAGCAACCCCCCTGAAGCATACTTGAGTACAAATTTCTATATCTCCTCAAAGTACAATCAACTGCAGACCTTAAAGGTCCCAGAGATATACAAATACAAAACTCAACCTTGGTGTCTGAGGTTACACAGGGCAAGAATTTACTTCAAGACTTCTGCAGATCAGGAAGAATGAGTGACTTTATTTATTTATTTTTTTGAACATTCATACATCCCATGATTCTAAATGAGGAATATTTAGCCCAGTATAATTTAGGTAATGAATGAGAACTGAAAGAGCTCTTACTGCTGGAGTCACTTCTCAGAGTGAAGTCATATTGTATGGAAGAATTCTATACAGAAATATGGAGAAGTCGGAGATCACATGAAAGAAATCCTTGCCAGAGGGAGATAAACTGAAGCATTTCTTAAATATTCATTTAAGCACACGTTCCTAAGTCACAGTTGACAAGCACGGAGATTTCTTCCACAGAGTAGAACTGTTTGCTCATAGACAAGGTGAAGATTTCCTCCAGCAAGTTAAAGTCAACCTTTCCAGAGAAAAAGGCAACATGTATTTTTAACATAACACTATGAAATTTGCATTGTACATTCCCACATAATAAAGAAAAGCAGGACAGCCATTATTTGCCTGTATTTCATTTTTAGATTAAAAAACATTCTGTCACTCATCACTTCCTACTTTTTTTAACCAGCTACAATTTCCAAATATGACTCTGCAAAATAGCCACAAGGTTTAGCTATTCCCCATGAGACTTCCAGCCTGCGTCTGGAAGTAACAGACATTTCAACAATAAAAAAAAGCCAAAACAAGCAGCAAGCATTGCAAGGTGCAACCCTTATCTTCATGTATATTGTTTAGGCCTAATGTTACCTACATAAAGGCATTTTCTTCAACACTCAGTCCAAGTGTACACTCAGTAGGCTAGCATTACTGCATATCCCTCTAAAATACAGCTGGCTTTGCCCACACTTGTCCTCCTCACATTCACACACACAGCAGCAGTTTTGGTGGCCACTAGCTTAGATAAGTCAGGAGAAATAGGTAGAGATCTGTGCTGTGTAAAAGAGGAGAGAGCTCCATGCAACACACTTGTTGAGTATTGCTCAGTTTTCCTTGCTGAATCTTCATCCAGCCAAAGCTCAATGATCATGCAGCAGTGTTAGAAACAAAAAACACGTTATTCATACAGGCTTCTCTCATTCAGTCAGCTTTACTCCCTCCAACACTGCATTTTTCCTATTTTAGCCTTGCACAGCATTCTCCTGAGATTGGGCATAAGGTTGACTTTTTTTTTTATTTTTAATTTATTAATTTTTAAGACCTCTTGAAATGTCTTATATTAAAAACATTGACACAATGCAAAAATGCCCTTTCTCCCCTCCCTCTCTCTGAGGAAGGCCCACTCCCCAGCGGGTAACATGCTCCATTTATCTCAGCCTGCAGACAGCCCTGTTACAGGGCTTAGCTGTATGCAGCAGCAGCCTACCAACTGCTCTGCAGGTTGCAGAGGAGTGCAAGCATGTAATAAATTATGCCCAATGTTTAACACATCTCCTTTCATCTATTAATCATCTGAATAGCCATCTCACACAAGTTTGTAATGAAATGCAAAAGACATCTTTCGAAGTATTCCTGATATATACAGTCAAACAAAATCCTCTGGCAACCACTATAACTAGCTTTATTTGCTAATGAATTAATGATTATTAATCCACTGACAAGAAAAGAATTGTCATTTAGCACACAAGAAACAGGAGTTTTGTATTTTGCTCTGTTCATTGTTTCTATCACATGATAGACATTGTAACACTAATTAAGTAATTTGTACTCATTGAGCTCTCCCTTCTCTTTCTGACAAGTGCTTTATTACATTCTTTGCTATTCAGGTCCTATAAAGCTCATTCTATTCTGTTTTACAGCCAACATTCTGAAATTTGAGTAAGCCTGTCTGCCAGGTCCAGCAGTCAGCATTTAACAGAACAGTTTGTCAGCCTCCAGCTCTGAGTTCATCCTGTATGTTGCACCATCTTCTCCTTCCAAATGAAGGTCTAAAGTCACAGCTGAAGTGTGACTCTAACAATAAAAACAAGAGATGCTCAAGATAGAAACAACGCTTGCATCCCTGATTAGCAGTGTATCTACATCTCTCATCACAGTCCCGAGGTAAAACGTACTTAGCTCTGACTCTGTAACAGTTTGTTTTCCTTTCTAAGAGAATAAAAGGATGCAGAACAACTAGAGCATCCTATGGCATTCCTGATACAAGATTTGCAATTTGATTCCATGCCTTTACTAAATGGCATGTCTAAAGGAAATCTCCCATGCAGGGGCCCTGACACGAGAGTCTGAGAAGGTTAGAACTAGATGCTCGTCTACATTGCTCTGAGTAGTGCCCACCAGCCCACTTACAAAAGAATATTTTGCTCAGAACCACACCAGGGAATCCCGATATAGGTACTCTTACTTAGTTAGGACTCCCTCGAGTCACTGTTGCTTTCGGTTACTGTTCTGGAACCGGACAGAGAGGCAGGTATTAACTCAACAAGAAGGTGCTTACATTTTTTGTAGACTATGAATGGCAGCTGGAGACAAATAGATTTTAGTTTCAGAATCTTTGCCATATGGAAAAAAAAGAAACAAGTAAAAAATTCTCCATGCTTGAAAGCTTTGCTGCGTCTACCTTCCACACCTGCTAGAGCTTTCTAGTAGGCACCAACATCTCCTGCAAGAGGTTTAGCCTCTGGTACATGCAACCCAAAGAAGTCAGTGCTCCAAATAAGGTCCTACAGCCTACAGGTTGGGGCAGCTTCTAGAAAAATCGTGATTTTAATTGAGAAAGAAACAAACCAGATCTGTATTTAACAATGCAGAAAATGTAGGTGTATGAGACCTTGTAAATCACTGTTTTGAAACTAAATAGATTTCCAGACTAGTCATTCCAAAGGATGCCAGCAGCAAAATCTAGTTTCTACTTTTCTTCTAGACTAAATGCAAATTATCTGCAGTTCTCCACCATCACCTAGCAAAGACACAATACCTGCATCTCAGCCATTCAGTAACATTCTACATAGATTACATACATCTCCAGAAGTCAGCAGCTACTAAGAGTATTGAAGCTTATAATGCTTATAAATAGGCACATAAATACAAACTGTATCACAATGTGAATTAACTTTCCTTCTGCCCAGCAGGATACTGTAAAGCACTTACCAGCAAATAGACTGCGGTTCCATTCTGAGTCCTTACTCTACAGGTTTACTTGCAAGAGTTCTCTACTCCCAGGTAGCTGCATACTTTCTTCTTAGGTGCCACAAACATGCTCTGTAGAAGAAATATTTCAAACATCCTTCTAAGTCTGATGAAGTCAACACAAGTATTTCCACAGATTTATCTGGGTTTCAGACCTAAATAAGCTATAGCAATTTCTACACCATTAATTTACCTTTCTGGCAGCCCTAAGCACCTTTGAAAATGATTCAGTTTGTCTGGGACCCTCCATGAGCTCACACCCCCACCTGCTGCCAGTTAGGTCTCAGATTAAGCCTCAAGTCCCTCACCTGTGAGAGTGAGAACAGATCTTTTTCTTGGTATCCACCAAGAAATTGTCATTCTTATTTGTGAGTTTGTCTGTATAGTAAAAAATAGCTCACGTTTCTTAATATTATCAGATTGAATTTGATTTTGCTTCGGGCCTGTCTCCATGTTTTATGTAAATAAGAACTTTCTGTAGAAATCAAAGGAAAAACTCCCAAAATGTTGTTACCAATCTTTTCTCACCTATGATCTCCCCTCCCTTTTTCAGTTACCTTCCCCTTTAATTTTTCCTTATGTTTCCTTCTAGAGAAACCTTCCTCTATCTCTTTATTTCACCTTCACATGTTTTTTTCCTTGTGATTATTTAACAGAGTAATGTATGAGTATGTAAATATTTCACCTTTGTCTTATAGTCAGAATTAATTGTTTCATGTTCCACCAAGAACATTTTCTTTGATTAATTCAAACACGCATTCAGGAAGTTATATAGTAATTTTACTGCTGTTTTCTACTAAATAGCATTTTGTGTCCTGGATATTATCTGGCAAATGTGCAGTTCACATTTCACAGTTCACAGTAAGAACTACAAAACAAAATTGAAAATTAATACAAACTGGTGAAAGTTGTAGCAAGACCAACAGCAGTGCTGTCACTCGTAAGAACACTTGTGACACACGATGCATTACTCGAAGAATAGGTCTTTTTTCAGTTTGTTATTGCTGCTGCAGAATTTAAATGCAGAGCATTGCTTTGATGATATGATAGAAACGCATTAGGATGCCTACATGTTGCCTGAGTGGATGTAGATAATTTAGCATAATTTAACAATAATTTATCATTCAACAGAGAAACATAAATGCAGAGCAGGCCCTGGTGTGTTGCTACTCCAGGTACAGCACATCCACCCAAAAACAACAGCCATTGGCATACTGGAGCCCTGCAGCACATGAAGCGTAGTTGAAGACTCCAATCCTTCAGGCTGATACTGTTTCTAGGAAAAATGTATTACAAAGCAGAGGAATATCATATTTCATGCACTGATGATTGTGATCACTTTGTCCCATGTGGGCAAACAAATGTCTTCTTGTTGTTGGATGTGGACAGGTCACACATTCATCACTTCTAAGCTGGAATTCTGCAGCACCATCACTGACAGTGTTTTGAGCACAGCATTGCAATGAAAACAATTCTCCATATGTGCTTTATTTCCTGTGTTTCCTTGCCTTGGGAAGGGACTCATTTCAGTGAGCGTGTAATGCACCCTCTCCCTACCCCTGCTCTCAGATCTGCACGAAGTCCCAGCTTCCCCTGTGGTTCACAGACCAACTTTCTGGATCTAGCCTTCCTTCAGAGCTGTTCATTCTGGTCACTGTCAGTCTTCTCATCTGCATTGAAACTCATCTCTGGATAAGGAAAGCCAAAGAACTTATACAGTAAAATCAGTCACAGTGCCTGGTTTTGCCTACAGAGGCCATACAACTTTTAAACTCCAAGGCTGACCCCATTTGGGCAAACAGAAAGGAGGCAGAAAGAACCACTAGACCTATAGTGGGGTGAGCCAGAGACCCAGCTACCAAGAAGTATTATGTCCAAGTAGACTCTGACCACATGCACAGGTTTCCAGCCAATTTTTTCCATATACTTTGAATAAGAATGTGATAAATACATCGCACATGGAATTTCCTGCATAACCACAACAGTCAGAGTCTTGTTTGTGTGTTTCTTTAATTCTTCAATGACGCTTGTTGCAGCTGCTATTAAAACAACACCAGGATCAATTTGATGTTTTAATGGGTAAAAGAATTAACTTTGATACAAATCACCCAAATCTTCATAAGGCCCAAAGATGCAGATGAAACTGTGACAGAAATGTAGTGTGAGCTCCCATTAAAGTATTAAGTCATGTGTAGGATCTACTGTAATTAAAGACAAAGATTATCTTTCTCTGCTATGAAATGATAATAAATAGCCTGTGGTGACCAACTTACATAGCTTAACACTCCTATACCTGTAATTCTCCCCTTCTCAAAAAGTAAATGAGAAAAAGTACAGAGCCACTTCCAACAGCTGCAGCTGGAGGACAAGCAAACTTGCATTTCTCCACTGCTAACACAGGGGCCATCACCTGAGTTTGAGGAGAAGAATTGCAACATTGCAGGAAAGTTGCACAAGCAACGCTCTGGCATTGAGCAAGCAGATATGTTGTCAGAGGCATTTCAGCATTAATTCTGCCACGGAAGATAAAGCCACATTTTTTGCTGCGTGGTGTATCACTAACAATGAGACAAAAATTCAGTGAGGAGAGAAAGAAAAAGCAAATGCACTTCCATTCCTCTAATTCTGCTTAAAGTTATTTCATTTTGTCCCTGTTCTACAAATATCACCCTCAATTTTACGATCCCAGCAGCTTTTGGAAATCTCCCCCAAATACATGAGCACTTGCTGGGATAATTTTTTGTCATGTTTTGTTTTTTTCATATGTATTAGTAGATAATTATCTTCAGTACTGGATTATGTGATCCAGCTCATCACTCACAAAAGCAGAGTCTTCATCTCTCATCATTAGCAGTCAGTTAGTTCACCAGCTGACTGAATTATCACTCATAAGTACTTTTGGATTGATCAGTTCTTGCAGGATATTTTGAGCTGTTGGAATCAACGTGCATTAATTTTGGGATGGTAAACTGTAAAACATCAGAGTATTGGGCACACACAAATGCTTTATTCTCTCATTTTTGATTTTCTTTTGCGTGGCTACTTCTGACACCTAGCTGGAGAGAAAAGCCTGTTCCAATGTATCCAAATCCCATTATATGAGTAATATAGGCACAGTTAGATCATTATCGTCTCTGAAGTTTCCTCACAGAACTGGAAGGTAAATCCAAATTGTGCCAGCTTTCTTTCCCCTGTTTTACATTGTTTCTATAAAACAAAAACTTATTTGATTTGTGCAAGACAAACTTTGCTTGGAGTTGAGAACACTTTACTAAATTAACATGAAAACTGACAGATCTACATTTTCCAAGTGAAGACTTTGTGAACAGAGAAGCATCCATTCTTGTTTCTTGCCAATGACAGACATACTGCAGTAGACATCAAGATAGGTGGAACTGATGGTAGTCTTGATGGTGGGTAGGCTTTGCAGAGGGATGTGTATAGGCTGGATCGATGGGCCATGTCCAACCACATGACATTCACCAAAGCTCAGTGCTGGATCCTGTACAACAACCACATGCAGCCATATGGGCTTGGGGTAGAGTAGCTGGAAAGATACCCAAAAGAAAAGGCCCTGGGGATGTTGGTCTACAGCTGGCTCTGTGCCCAGGTGGCCAACGAGATTACCAGCATCCCAGCTTGCATCAGAAATCTTGTGGCCAATGGGACAAGTGATTGTCCCTCTGTACTTGGCACTGATGAGACTGCACTTCAAGTGCTGTGTACAGTTTTGGGCCCCTCATCACAAGAAGGACATTACGTTGCTCCAGCATGTGTGCAGATCAGAGCAATGAAACTGGTGAGGGGACCAGAAAACAAGAGTTATGAGGAGCAACTTAGGGAATTGAGGCTGTTCAGTCTGGAGAAAAGGAGGCTGAATGGAGACCTCATCACTCTCTATCTAGAACTAAGTGAAAAGAGGTTTCAGTGAGTAGGATGTTGGTTTCTTTTCTTAGGTGACAAGTTATAGCATGCAAGAAAATGGTCTCAGGTTGCACCAGGGGAAGTTTAGATTGTACATTAGAAATCATTTCTTTGTGGAGAGGGTGGTCAAGCACTGGAACAGGCTGCCTAGGGAAGTGGTAGAGTCCCCGTCTCTGGAGGTACTTAAGAAATGTATGGACATGGCACTGAGGGAGGCGGTTTAATGATGGGACACGGTAAGTCAAATTGATGATTGGACTTAAGGATCTTGAAGGTCTTTTCCAGCCTGAATGATTCTATGATCTTATGATTCTATATATGGATATTTCATCAAAGCTGGTAGGCATGTATGAGTCAGGGGTTAGAGGATACAGTAACTGTTCTCCATTCTCTGCCAGTGACTTTCTCAGGCCTCTCTTGTGTCTCTGAAATTACTGACTTCATTTATCCTACCCTATCACATGGAAACAAAAATACTTAACAATATTACAAGGAAGTGTCAATCTCAACGAGCATTTTGCAAACCTAGACAAAAAGATGCAAAAGAAATATCAAATATTGTTACTTCATGGAATATTCCCTCTGGTATGAAGAAATACTCAGATTGTACAGATCAAACAATTAACTATTCTAAAAGGGCCTATTTAGGGCCTGCCATTAGTAGTGTGATTCATTCAAGGGCTGTTGTATTTTTTTCTGAGCCTATTAATAACAATCTGGATTTTCTAGAAGTAGCAAAGAGAAACAGTTCTATTTTTAAAACCTCAAATGACAGAAGATAAACATGAAATCTACAGGAATACAATTGTAGTTTAAGACTTTTTCAAGAATGAGTTCAAAATATACCTTTCAGACCAGCTATTAAGAAATGCATTTCAATGCTGGAGATGAAATCTTATGATTTTTTCCCAAGATTTATTCTGCCATTTCCATCATGCTACAGTGACCGACTCTGAACATGGTTTTTTTTGCAGCAGCAGCTTCCAGCAGTGGAAACTGACAAGACACATCTGAGTCATATCTTCGAAGCACAACTCATAAATGAGTACGCAGTACTGCCACTACGGATGGTACAAGCTAAAGTATTTAATTTTAGCCATCATGGAGGGCATTCAAGCAGATTTGACAAAAGCTACAAGAAAACTGGAACAGGGTACCCAAATATTCCCATTCTCAATTCTCATTCCAAACTTCACCTGAAATGTGGCTGTAATAATCACCCCAGTACCTCATGGCAGTAATGCCCACTAAAGCTGCCTAGTACTAGCTGGACACTCCTACAAGAAGCATTCTTTGCAATGTGTTAAACACTGTAGGGGAGACAAGGTGGTCCTGGGGTGATTAGGGTATCTAAGCACTGCCAACCTTAAAAGTATAAGGTATAGTCCTTGGACAAATTTACCCAGCATGCAGCCAAAGAGGTGTGTTTAATTTAAGACATGTAACCTAGAGCAGATGATGGGCGGGAAACGTGCCATTGAAAGATGAATTAATTTAAGACTTCATTAACAGATGAAATTGAACACTTGTAAGTGGCACGGTGGCTCAGTAGTTATGAAAACAAACATTTCCTCTATGTATAAGGAAAATATCTTCCTTCTTGCTGGCTGCTGATATTCTCAAGTCTCAGGAGGTCCTGCCAGCATTCACTCCTGGGGACTTGTGATAAATGTCAGCAATTTAAATATTAGTCAAATGGGATGTTCAAAGCGACATAAGGGATTTGCAGGTCCAAATTCCATTAGTTTTAGAAGAAACAGAATGCTCCAAAACCTTAGAGACCATCAAGAATTTTGCCCTCATTTCCATGCCCGTGATTTCCTTTCATTTAAGTGTTTTGGTGAGAAATGACAGTGGAAAAGCACTGATTTACAGCTATTGCCGGAGAGAACTTATCACTACAAGCAACAACAACATGAAATTTCTTTGTGCTTTCTAGTTACTCCTGGGTCCTGTTTGTAGAAGTGATTTTTCAGTGATCTCTTGGATCTCTGCTGCAGACGACAGCTGTAAGGAGGGATGATAAAGAATATGTGTGAAATGTGCTATAAGAAGGTACGAGATAAAAGTTTCAGAGCACTTGCCTATGACAAGTAGAAGAATCACACGGCTAAAGTTTACTGACTCTCCAATACAGCAGTTTATCACTTTTGGACATTCTCTCTCTGCTTGCTTCCCCCAAGGCGGAGAGCTATCAGAAATGAAGCAGTTCACAGTACAAAGCCCACACAACTGTTTTTGTTACTGATGGTCCAAGACATCTCTACCTTCAGACACCTAACAACTCAAGAAGCAGAGGTGTTCAAACCTCAGATTTTCTTTCAGCATATTCTGAAGATGGGGATTTATCTGGCTAGCAAAACTTGTCACAGAGCTGCCAGGTCAGTCCTAAGAGAAGCCACAGGGATTCACTAGGACCGCTGTCCTTTTGTCAGTCCCACAGCGGATGTAAGTTCCTACACACCATGTGTATTTTCGAAATGCACACTGAAGAAGCTCAAGTGGTGACTCCCACATCGCAGCTCTGCGCAAGTAAACCTGAAGCCCACTGCTTTGCTCTGTGCATCCCCTCCAACCCTGTGGTCCTCCTGCAGGTAGTGGTATTTCAGGGGCAGAGCACCTCACTGCAGCCTTGCTGGAGGACCCAGCCCTCACAGGATTCAGTTAGGTGTTTTCAATATGCTACAGATGAGCAAACCATGGATGCATTTGAGACATTAATTGACCTTAGCAAACTGGTATTGTAAAGTCCCTGAAAGAATATCCTCACCTCCTGCCCTCTTCCTTGTCTGAATGACAATAACTCTGCTCACATATCTTTCCTCTCTTGGGGTCATTTCATATGGTGCTTTCAGATGATTCCCTACACAAGCAATATTGCGAGAAAAAATAGAAACCCCTATTCTTTATAAAATTCCTATATGGCATTATATTACAGAACAAATAGTAGTGAGATAACTGTCTTTCTGCCACACAAGCTCCCTTGCAAGAAGAAGGATTTGAGGTACCTCCAACATCCTGGACCATCTGCAGAGTTCCCCACATGCCCAAGCCAAGAAGGTCACCCATGTGCCTAACTGCTGAGCAAGCAAGGAGGAGAAAACATTTCAGGTCTTTAAGACAGCATGATGCTCAGTAGGGTGGGTGCTCTGGCTCACTGTCTGTTATTGTGAAGCAGTGCAGGGATTCCTGTTGCCTGTTAGACTGATGAAGCACATCAAGAGTTTATGAGGGGCATCAAATGATAAGAGAACAACATATTTCTGAATTTAAACTCTGATTTTAGAAAGAACTCACAATTCCTTCCTAAATCTGTCTGTAAGTAACAGTGCTGCTTTAGAAATTCAAAAGTCTTACAATGCATTTCCCAGGTTTATGGGACCACAATGCAGTCTACCGAAGGGGATTAGGAGGGACTGCTTGCTCCTGCACACATAAAACCATCACATGCTGGGCACATCCACACTGCCCCTATCTTATAGTGGAGTGAAAGCTGGTTCCTATAGTGCCTCCTTTGACTGAATGAGTCTCACTTCCTACCGTTACTTAAACCCTTCTCTAATACAGAAATAAAGGATAACATTGGCATTTGCTTAAAAATACTCCCAAAGCTATCTGGGACCGTGTGATCCTGTGGCCCACATGCTCAGAAGTACTCTGCGAGAAGATACATCGGAGACAATACACTTCACCTAAGCTGTACAGACTACCAGACTATTCCATGATGAATATCTCTTTCATATATGGAGATCTAATCCAAAGGAGCAGCTGCAAAGCAGGAATAGCAATGTAAGGGCAGTTAAAAGAGAAAAGAGAGAGGGACGGTGGTACCATAGCTAAAAATATCATTGCATATGGAAAGGGCAATAGTGCACTCCTGCATACATCCTTATGAAAGGAAGGATATAATTGAGTTAACATGAATTGGGAACCCATTGCAAGCTGGGCAGAGGAAATGCATGTCAGTATGCGGGAGAAGTGATTCATGCAAATGCTAACGAGCCTTTAAAACTCTTTGCCTCGTGGTGTCATTTGGTGCCACAGCACAGAGGAATACAGATCATGCAATAAAAGCTCTCCTACATTTCAGCCTGTGTTCCCAGCCATGAACTTGGAGACCTGAAAATAAGCTTCTCCTTTGGGCAAGTTATCTCATGGCAGGGCTTCTTGGGCTGGTGTCTTAGCACATGGTCCCAGCAGCTGTCAGACAGGATGACACACACCAGGTTTCCCTCCAGCAGGACAAATCCTCCCTTTCTGTAATTCACAGAAACTAGAGTCCTGCTAAGAGCTGTGTTAATAAGCCTACAATACCGGGGATAATTGGCTTTGTTTCAACTCTTCTGAGCAAACAAAAATATTGGGTTCTCATCTTTCCTCTGGAAACCTGATTCCTTCCAACATTTTGGAGAGGCAGTGCAGGATTAAAGTCCTCCCCAGGGAGATTTTGTAGGTGCTATAACACTGCTGTAAGACCCCTGCCAGCGAGCTGATGTCATTCAAAATCCTCCAGGAAGTATTTACAGCAAGAACATGGGAGATCGAAGTAAGAGAAATGTGGGTTATGTGAGAATGCAAGCAAGCAGTAGCCCTTCTGAGAGTCTTAAGACTGTGCTGTTTATCTGAGTCAAGAATCAATTTCCAAAGCAGCAGAAACAGCAAGCTTTATCTTTTTAACTTGTGATAAGCAGAAATAAAGCTATAAATAAACTATAATGACAGGTTTATAATTTGCTATATTAGAAATGCAGTAATAAATGTGTTTTAAAAATGTATTTAATAAAGTTTTGTGGTGGGTATTTGATTGAAGTAATCCAAGAGCTGAAGCAGAACCCAACATATACTTACGAATCCATAAAATGCTTTAAAGGATCTCATGAGCAAAACCCCAGAAAACAAATTTGAAGTCTGAAGCATTTATTTTACAGCTCATACACTAAAGCAGAACTGGGGTTTTGTAATGGCAGTGCTGACACATCATTAACTATAGGGGGAGCTGAGCATTTTAAAAACAAAAAGGAGAAAAAAATGAGGAGAAAGAATGTGCTGGTCTGTTATTTTACCTCGAAGCAGAAATGTTAACTCAGACAAATACAAATAATTGAAAGCATTGCTGCAATCCTACTTTGTAGGACTGAAATCTAATGGAGCTTTTCCAAAATTCCTTCAGCTGAGGGCCAATTCATAAACCCACCGAGCCACTCCCAGCACTGAGATTTACCATCAGTGCTACTTATTTCTCCACAATGTACTGCCATACATCTTCCTTTCCTTGGTGCTTATTTGATGTTAATTATATACACTTGCTGTACAACAAACAAACAAAAATACAACAGCAAAAAACTTGCCAAGACATACAGAGCCTATAGAGAACGAAAGCAAAGTTTACCTAATAATTAACTATGTTTTCACTTACCTAGTCAAGCACCAACAGCTTTCCTGCACACAGGAAAACAACTATGAAAATGCACTGCAGATATCTGAATATGTAATTGAAATACATTAAAATATGTCAATCCTCTTATTTTACAAAGCCAATCATTGATTGGGTCATCAAGCCGAGAATACAAGAAAATCATTGAACTGGGAGCAGAAATAAATTCACTATCACCTCCTTCTTCCTCCATCGATTTTCATGCAGTGTACCTTGCACGAGCTAATAACAGATTACTTTCAGGCATGCTGTAACTGTTTGCTCTAACTTTGCATAAGATGCTTTGAATTACCTGGCATTTCCATGCAAAGCCCATGCTATTCTTTACAAGGGCTCTTCAAAGGAAGTCATGCAAGAAACAAAGCTGGCAAATTCACAGCAGATTGAAGCTCAGTTCCAGAACATTGTTCCAGTCCCCAACAGTAAATGAGAAAAATGAAAAGAAAAGAAAAAAAAAGAAAAAAGCAGCATAATTTCGGTTGGGAGCTGCCTCTGGAAGTCACCTGGTGCTGACCTCCAAGACTACTCCTCCTTAACTCAAAGCAGAGCCAACTTAGGACAGATTTCTCAGCCTCTTTTTGCAGTCTGGCGTTTGACCTCCAAGGACACTGGTACAACAGTCCCTCTAAGCCCTTGCTCCAGTGTTTCACTGATCTGTGACATTTTTTCCTAGTATTCCATTGTTGCAGCACCTGATCATTGCGTGCTGAGCAACGTACCTCCCTTAAAGTAGCCAAAGAGGGAAACTTGCATAGAGGGTGTAAATTGGGCACATTATTCCAGGTGTGGTCTCCTGAGTGTCCAGTAGAAGGGAATAATCACCTGCACTCTGGCTAACTCAGCTTCCCATGTCTGGTCCCTTTTTGTAACCAACTTCTGTATAAGGCCAATTAGTGACACTGAGAAACAGAGCATATTTCTACCACATCCTCTGTACCAGCTGAAATTTTACAACACTCCATGGTTGCCTCGTGTATCCACTATATCACAGAAATGACTGAAATTTCCAATACAAACAAATTTTGTTCTGCATTTTAATTTTCTCCTGGTCTGCAGTCATCTTACTAGAAATCACTGGTACAGAGTAGATTTAGAAGACACATCTGCAGAAGTCCATCTGGAGAAGCAATTAATCCAGTGCCTTCTCAGACATTTGAAAGGGAAAGTGTGAATAATTTGAGTAGGAGACGAGAAATTTCAGTAAACAACTGATGCCCCCGCATATATTAAAAGTCTTCACTCTGAGTTATGTTTTTAAATTAACTGGAGTCTAAACCCAAACTCTTCAGCTGGATGTGTTATGCATTTTATCCAGTGCCTGGTACATATTTGGCAGGCAGTTTGCCCTTAGCTTGTCTCTTTTTGTGATCTTCTGCAGTCTCAAGGGCTGGGAATATCCTTGCCAGTCCTTCCCAAACAGCAGTATCCTCTGTATGTGAATACGGCAGAGGTAGCCCTTTAAATCTCTCTGCTGTCTAAAGACATCCTGGCTTCACTATCCTGCACCCAGCCCCACACTGCTCCATGGGGCTCCCTTACTCACCGTGCTCGTCCAGCTCTCATTTCCAGCAGCCCCTTGCGTCAGCATCTGTCATCATGCAGTGGCGTCTTAGGACTGGGAGAGAGAAGAGAATGAGATTTTTCCCTTTAGGTTACTTCCTTTCTGAAATCCTAAACTTAAATAGAGTTTACCCATGAAGGCAAGATTTTCCCACAAAGCAAAAAAGAGGGAGGGAAGAAGTGTATGGGAAGAGAGGACTTTGTGTAGTCCTTCCTGATCCAGCCCTACTTTTTCTGCGAGGGTGAAAAGATACTGAGTGGTGAGGACCTGGCATAGAGGAGGTGTGGGTTCTCCATCCCTGGAGGTGCCCAAGGCCAGGTTGGATAAGGCCCTGGGCAGCTGAGCTGGTGGGTGGCACCCAGTCCAGGGCAGGCAATTGGAACTAGATGATCTTCCAGGTCCCTTCCAACTCAAGCCATTCTACGATTCAATTATAAAGACAAGTCATTCATTATTGTTTTTTTTTTTCCTCCAGAAGTTTCAGGTGGGTGTTATGTTTTTGTTCACTGAGCTGCTGTCATTTGCTGTTGTTTCAAATTGTTAAGCAGCTTCTGGATCCTCTCATCTGATGGATGAGGCAATTCTGTCTTTACGTAATTCACAGGAGCCACATGAGACTTAATTAATATTTATAAAGCATTTAGGATGCTCGGTTGAAAAGGATGATGATGTAAAGGCTTTACAAAAACATTCACAAATTTTCAAGTTCTCTAGAGCTGCAAGTAAAGTTAAAATCGTATTTCCCCCTTTCATTTCCCTACAGCAATTCTGTCCCCTATGGGCTGTGTGGAGATAATCAGCGCCCAGAAGCCAATAATACAAGGACTTTAAGAAGAGAGAATGAACTATTTGCACTTGTAAAGGATGGTATTCCATGAACACAAAACCAATTAAACATTATTTCCTGTGAATTTGTGTCCTGTCTCCTCCAACCACCACCTCATCGTACATCTTCCCACACCTCTGGTGCGCACTGCTCAGCCGCACAGCTGGAAGCAGCGAGCAGGTCAAACCACACAGCAGTGATAATAGGTCTCATTATTGCATCTACATTTACCCTGGCTTGTGCAAGTTGGTTGAAAACGCCTGGAAAAGAAGACAGACATCCCAGCTGCCTGAAGTGCTGCCAAGCACAAACCCAAGCAGAGCAGAGCAGACTGGGGCTCCTGAGGCCTCTTAGTGATGTCTGGCTCCTACCTATGCTTTGTTCTTGCAAACAGCTGCTGGTGCCAGCAAAGAAATCAAGAACTGTTTAAGTGAGGCTGGAGGAAGCTGGAAACCTTCCCACCCTGCTGCAGAGCAGTGTCGAAAAGACGCAGGAGGAATCACAGTGACAACAGAAAGGCACCAGGCTGGAAGGGACGCGTTACAGCTGGCAAACAAAAGCACCGGTTGGAGGAACATCATCACCCATAGGAAAACATGCACGTTCATTTTTTCAGGTCTCATCTACTACCACGCGGAGCAAAATTACAGGGAAATGAGTTGTTTGTGTGTGTTTGTACCTCTGCTCAACCATACCGGCAATGCAAAATCATCCGGAGCACAGGTGGAGTCGATTTAACGGCATACGGCACAACTCGGCGAGGAACGTGAGGCGGGGGCTGCCTCACAGCCCGACGGGGAACCGCTCCCACCCGCTCCTCATCCCAGCACCTGCCTGCCCGCTGCGTGGCCCAAAGGAGGGAACAGACGCTCTCACCATCAGGCCGCTCCCACCCGCCCCTTCCGGGCACCCGACGGGCAGCAGCTGCTGTGTCCGAGCGGGAACGTGGCGAAGCAAAGGGAAAGGCTGAGGCATGGGCAGCGTGAGCTCCGAGGCTGCCCTCTAGTGGCCGCATTGCTATCTATCAGCGGCCGGGTTCTCCGACGTGGAAAAAAATCCTTTGGCACTTTTGCTCGTGTCAGAGTGACTGCTCCTCCTCTCACCCACAGCTTAATGACAAAGGAGTTGATTCCTTGTTATTTTGATGAAAGGAAGCAAATTCTGACCCCAACCCGTGCAGGGGCGGAATAACAAAACCGCTATTTACAAAAGCCATCATCAGGTGGGGTGCAGGCTCAGCACACAAGTCGATGGTTTCTGGGTTGGCAGCCACCATCCTGCTCCCTCTCCCTGTTAAAGCACCTCTGTGGCAGGCAATGCTCAGGTGCAGGCCCAGCTGTGAGCTGCACATCATGAGGTCTATGGGTCCTCTCCTTGCTGCTCCCCCTCAATGTTTCCCTTGCTGGGGGCTGCCCAAATCACCACAGAGACCTGAAGGCTCTAAAAGCAGGGACATGGGAAGTGACCAGGGACAGAGAAGGGCAGGATTTGTCAGCAACAGGGCTGATGTCTGACAAAACACACATGAATTTCATCTCCTGTGTTCCACAGCTCTGCCTGGACACCAGTACATAGAATCACCTGGTACTCACATTCAGTCAAGGTCTTGGAGCTGCCCTCCAGCTTGAGAGCAAGGTTTCCATCTCTGGGGGTGAGCTGATCTGGCAGGCCTGCCAGGCTGTCCCAAACACCCCAAGGACAGCACTCCTCCTTTCCAACTACTTGCAGAAGACCCAGTTCTGCCTGCAGTTGTAGAAGGCCTTGGTTTGCACAGGGTGAGGGGATCTGATGCGAGCCTACACCCCAGAAGTCAGATTTAGGACACTTCCAAATGGAGGTGTGCTCAGATCTGGACCTTGAGTGACGGCTTTGTTTCTTCAAAAAGCCTTCTGGGAGGCTGCAGGAGGATGGGGAATGAAGACCTCTCTCCTAATGCTAATTCTCAGCTGAAGCACCATGAACACCACTCCAAGGTGTTGTTAATGTCAGATGCCAAAGACAGACTGACTTCTGCAATTATAAAATCAATCAGAGCAACAGATGAAATCAGCTCCAAACTACACGTTTACCACATTAAGCAAACACTGCATCTGGCTTCCAAGGAAATGGTATTTTATTCCTAAAGGAGAGCTTGAGGGCTGAGGTATGGCAGTGGTGCTGTCCAGGCCTTCCCTAGGAAGCATAGCTATCGATGAAGCTCCACCACCATCTGCTGGACATTCTGAGGATGGAACTGCCCTCATCGCTGTTTGTTTACTACCGGAGTGCCAAAATCCCCGCTAAAGAGAAAGAAAGATAAAAATGCTGGGGCTAAAGTCCTTAAATCCTTGTTTTGCAGGCAGGGGGAATTTTTCTACCTGTGGACAGAAGTGTCAGCTGCGCAACTCCTTTGAAAAGTCTGGTTTTAATTTTGTTTTACTGTAGCCCTGACACATCTGAGAGGCAATTCTTACCTCATAAAGTACAGCCTCAATTCAAAAAGCAGCAAACAATGGGAAAAAAAATGTTTTCTGAGGCAACTTAAACAAGCAAACAAACCCCACAGTCCCAAAAACTTGGTTTGAATTTTGGGTGGTCCTGTGTGGAGCGATGAATTGGACTTCAAGATCCTTGTGGGTCCCTTCCAAGCCAGGTTACTCTATAATTCTATGAAACCACAGCCCAAAGCTTCTCTGCTGTGGTGCCAGGCACCCAGCTGTCTCCAGGAGGTCCCACATACCCAGGACTTGCTGAACCAAAGCTACTTCCCAGCTTATCCCAAGTTTACAGCAGGCCATGAGGATATTGCAACAGCGACATCTCAAGCCTGCTGCATCATTTAGATCTGACTCCTTAATAAATGAAGAAGCGAGGCTATAATACGAGATAAGGGAGCCTCAGACTGCCTCGCTCAGACTGATTTTTTAATGATTGAAAATTATAGACAAGCTGCTCCAATTCCTTATCTAGCATTTTGCTTTGAATTATTAATAACCAACTCGTACTTAATTTACTTAGTTCAGAAAACGAAGTACACGTATCATGGGTTCCAACATTTGTCATTTTTACTGCATTCTGTATCAACGAAGGGATAACTTTGTATAAACCAATTACAAGACAGAAAACACAAGAAACCTCCTGTGCTGTGTTCTCTCTCCTAACTTTCTGGAGTATAACCAGAAACAGCAGCTTTAACATTTCAATGCTTTCTTGCTTCAGATTTCCTTAAATTACAACTTGGGTTAATGATGAGTAAAGAGGTAAAATTCTCCTAATACGTAAAAGAGTTCTCCCACATTCGTGGAGAAACTAAAGAAAGAATGGAAGCAGGGCTTGTGTTCAGGCTTGGTAGGGAGGGAGAGATTCAGACAAAATGATTAAGGAAACACGAGCTCAGAGGGAGGTTGGCAAACAATGCAATTCCTGCTCTCCTCTGACTACTGGCTCCTCACCATAGTATTTGTTTCAAATTAGAATGGAAAAGTGAGAAGTGTCAGTTTCCTAGAATTAGACAGTTCAGAACATGCTGGTTTTACAATGACACGTATCATTTCAATTATGGCAGAACCTAATTCCTAGACTATGGGAAACTTAGAACCAGAATTCATTCCCATCATAACTAAGTATTACCTAAACGTTAACAAAAGACGTGTCTAACTTTCCCCATCTCCTAAAGAAAATGAACGTTCATTCTACTCCATGTAGTGATTTCTTTAGTAAGTTCCAAATATATTGCTCAAGATACGTGCCTGCTGACACAGCTTCCTCAAAAACATAGCTTCTTTGCATAGAACACGTTTCTCTGAGAACAGCAGAGCATTACAATTCATCTCATGTAGTCATTCCGATCATCTTTAAAGAGTAATACATAATTAATCAGGAAAACAAGCGTTACCTAATGAATCAAGGTAGCTGAATGAAACATTACAGACATTTCAGTTGAGATTGCTTTGTTGAAAGCTTTCACGGAAAACATTTTCTCAAAAAAAACTTGCTCTACCTTCACTTCCAAAGCCCTAAACTGAACAAACCCACTACGTGATGCAATCGAGTTCTTTCACAAAGGCGTCGCCAAAATAAGGAACCACACACAAAAATACAGATGCCTTTAACACGTCAACTGATAAGAAAAGAGGATTTTCTGATAGGAGAAAAAGAATAGATGAAAATATTAATTAATTTAAATAACATGTATTCTAAAGGAGTTTATTCTTACATTTTAGGGTCTCTGTCAGAATGAGGAAGCTTGAGGAAGCTGCATCACCCATCTGAACAGTTGCTGTTAAGAAGCAAGGACAATGAGATGAGAAGCACCTGGATGCAGGAATGATTGCAAGTGTCTGAACCTGTGGCATCCAGCAAGCAGCAGCTGTGGAAAACAGAGGTTATAAATGGCCAAAGGAAAAGATTTGTAGGGAAAGGTGCTGAATTGTGATAAATACGTTTAATTAAGAGGGAATATCAACACTGAAAAACAGTTTTTAACAGCTTTCTGACAGGTAGCACTTACAATTGTTCTTCTCCATCCTACAGAGACAAGAGGATGTATGACTGAAGATGCCTAGCACCGCTGCTAACATCAGGCTTCAGTTGAACTAAGTAGCACATAGCCACAATACATGGGTATTGATGTAGCCATAAGGCAAGCCTGTAAAATTTTCCAGCCATGCATAAATGCTTAACTAAAGAAAACCAATCAGTCACCCCTTCCAGAGCCTCACCTGACAATGGAGAGTAAATTCACAACTGTTAACAGGCCATGGTGAGTACGTTACATGGCAGTCATCAACACTGTGCAGAGCTCATGCAAAGAGGCTGCTGAACTGCTCATTTGGGGTCCTGGAAAGCCTCCCAGAGAAAATGCATGGTGCAGAAATAGCACTGCCATTGATTCTCTGGCATTTATAGACCCTGTTGTCTTTAGATAGGTACAATCAGTGGAGCCTGAAGTCCTGAGACAACACAATAGTCAAGGTTGTGGTAAATCAGGAAATGCCTCTTGGCTTTAACATTTCCAAAACAGGGGCAGAGTTAAACTGTAATCTGCTAACGGATTGCAGAGTTAATATGTAATATGTCATTGCAACCTGCCAGGAACAATCTGGAAGGTGAAAACATGAGGTGCAAGATTCCAGTCACTTGGGATTTTACAACCGGTGGGATGCTCAAAGGCAAAGGTTATTGTTCGTCCATCCGTCCTACTCACCTCCCATCACAGCACAACAGAGGTTACAGACCCCACATGCAGGACAAAGGGAACTTCAGCTTCCCCAGGCAACCTGTTTCAGTGCTTCTCTATACACATAACTCTTAGGCATTATTCCAGGCATATTTTGTTGAAATTTTGCATTGTATACATACACATACAACTAATAGCTATACAACAATTAATTAATTAGCTATTGCTTCTGTCACTGTCAATGGTAGTGACACAAAGTCTAAAAGTCTCTTCAGGATTTATGGTCTTTGGGATGACACTGCTCACGTAACAAATGTGAAGTGCAATGAACATCTATAAAAGATTTAAAACAAAATGTTTCAAGTAGCAATTCAGACCAACGTGGATCTTACCTTGAAAACACAAGGCAGCTGAAAACATGGTGTACCATAGGAGAGAACAAAGCAGAGAGCT
Source organism: Aquila spilogaster (assembly GCA_024606505.1). Taxonomy (NCBI): domain Eukaryota; kingdom Metazoa; phylum Chordata; class Aves; order Accipitriformes; family Accipitridae; genus Aquila; species Aquila spilogaster. The sequence continues at coordinate 21,184 of JANHGO010008015.1, read as the reverse complement.
CAATTCAAGCGATCCTTCTAAATAAGCCTGACAAGCTTTTATTACAAGAAAACTGAATTAAGCAAAATCAGGAGATAAGTGTTTTATCTGACATTTGGGATTTTAGAAGACTGAGAAATAGGAAGACATTTACACAAAGAATAACACATAAGGTCATCACCAATAAAAATTGGGTTTTATTCAAGCTATTCACTATAATTGAATTTCTGTTTCTTACCTCAGCCCTGAGTTGTCAACTAATTGAACTTTGCTTGCATGTGAACATTGCTAGAGGCCTCTTAAAGAATCAGTTGATTACAACTTTTTTTTTTGAAGGGTGAAACAACATCCCTCCTTCTCAATTTAAGTAATGACCATCTATGCAGGTTTTATTATATTAAAGTCCAGCTCCAATTGATTCACATTTGCCAGATGCTGTCAGAGTTGCTGAAAGGGACCTATTGCTCTCCAGGTCAGCTTGAACTCACCGGATGAAGGGAGAATCTGTAGAATCAGACTTATGAATAGCCCGACCCTTCCTGCAAGGCAAGAGGAACTTTCAGAGTCATTACCAAACAAGGCAGCCACACGAGGATCCTCCAGAGCATGGGAAAAGAGAAGCTAAATGGCACCTCTGCTTTGTGATCAAGTACATAGTGACTCAGAAGTCAGGATGCCACCTCAGCCAGCTTTTTAAATGCTTCTGCTCAAATAAATATGCCGGTAAAGATTCCTCTCAGTCTCAAACTTCCATGTGCTCTCATGTGCATCTAATGAAAGCTTTTCATAGTTTAATTTCAGTCCCTGGAAGAGGACAAGGTTATCAAAAGAATCATTTTAGCAGGTTATAAACTAAAAAAAAAAAAAGGAAAAAAACCACACCAGAAGAACTTATTAAATGTCATATTAGCAAACAGTTTAATTTATTAAAATGACTCCAGTACACCTCTGTGCTTCTACAATAGACACACATAACAAGTAAAACGTGGTAACATTCACAAAGAAGCAGTACCAGGCTTGTAAGCACAGAAACAAAACAGCAACAGTATCATACAACACCTCCAGCTCAACATTCTTTAACATTGTAATTCTGATACTTCTTCGCAGAGCAGGGACCAGATAAAGACAAGTGTGTGTATATGCTTCCTAACCAAAGATATGTGAAAAAAGCCCTGTGCTGTCAAAGAGATGGCAGGTATGTCTTGCAGGTCACTGTGAGTAAACATGTTAACAAGCTCATGATCCCTGGGGGACTGGGGGGTTGTGGCAGCATGGAAATGGAATTCTATACTTCCATCACTCTAAAATATAAGATCTATAGGATACATATGGACAGATTACATTTCACATATTATGAAAGACCCTGACCCCAAAAGGCTTGTATACCTGATTAACATGCTCATAGAATGGTGGTACTTGTGCAAGTCTTTGTAAAGAGGAGAGTCTTAAAACACATTTGTAGTAATTCAGAGTCTGTCATTTCTTCTTTACTGATTAACTTTACCAAGGTTAACTCAACCTGGTATTCTATCAGCAAAGGAAACATGAGAGGTTAATAAAGTCAGAAGATACTGAAGGTGTAAATACAGTGCAAAAGTGTTGCTTTTAGTTTTTGACTGTTACAGCCAAATTATTTTTATTCTGAGCTTTATTTTCAGGGAAAAGCATAGTTACTGTGTGTCATAACATACATGCTTGCACATATACACACTTGCTGCAGAAAGCAAAGGCTTCCAGTGGCAGATGACTCCTAGTACATAATTTCTCACGTGCAGCTTTTTCATACAAAACCAGTCTTAGAGGTGTATCCTGCCTCTGCATACTAAATGTATTCATTAATGTGTATTCACATGCATAGTATTCTGTCCACTCATTGACTTTTATTAATCAGATTTTCTTTTTTAGTTCTTTTTCTTCTTTTTTTTTGGAAGGTAAACCATAAGTTATGTTTAGTTGCAACACCTGGCCAGAACACTCCAGTGACCTCAGTGCTCCTGGGGTTAATGCAATTAATACATCAGTTGGCAGAACAATCTTAACAAAATGACTCAAGTTTCGTTTGCTTCATATTGCTTCATTTGTAAAAACCTTTTTATTTACAATCTTCACCGTTAGTACACTTCACATGTACTGAAGTGTAGTAAACTATGAGACCTTGTTATTTAGAAGCACCCAGTCTTTTTAAAGACTAAATGGAAGCCATCAGCAACAACTGTTGTATGAGCATTCATTGGGTTAACGAACAGTGCACATTAGCTAGAATGAGCTGAAACTTCTCTAAAAAGCTAGCAGACTTCACAAAAGAAATGATGTGCCTTCCAGTCACTATCCTGTTGAGATAGCAAGAAGTGCATAAAAACAAAAGCAATTCTACAGTCAGTTTCTATTCAAATTAATGTAGCTTTGGTTCAGAAATTCTTTAAGTGTTGTAGAGCACCTGGTTTAGTGACAGAACATGTGTCTCACAGTGCTAATTGTATAATGCTAACAAACTATAAACCATAGATTTCAAATATTAATAGCATTTAATAAAAAATTTACAGAAATATTCTCGTTGATAAATGTGCAGTACAAATGCAAGCTCCTTGGCCACAAACTCAAAATGTGTGCGTCAGTTTTGTGCTGGCGTAACAGTGCAAATGCTGGGATTCAAGTATGTTTTTCCATATTTATGTTAAGCAACAGAGATTCACATGATGAATTTTGGGGGATTTTCTGCTCACAAGGCCTTGATGTGAGAATCAAGTGAAACACTAATAATGAAAATACTGATTTCCCTCATATAGAAAGCAATCTACTGAGGAAAACACATTTCATAAGCAAACCAGTTTCATGTAGCACGAAGTTATTGCTTCAACTAGATCAGCTGTATTGGGAAAACAGGACTACAGCTTGCAATCTGATCTCCTCTCACATGAAATCTACAGTGCAAGTCCTCCATGCAAAATGATCAAACTGCAAGACTAAAGTCCTCTTTCATGGGACAGAATTATTCATCAGCTTTCAATTATTCAGTTCTCTCTGTGGATTTTTTTCTGTAAATCAGTTAAATCAGAGACCAAAGAACACTGTTCATGACATTTCTGTGTTTCTAAAGGCTGCTTCTTAACACTAATTCAGATCTGCTCAGCAACAGAATATAATATGAACCACTGTTTTCCGAATAATGGTTGAAGTTATTGCTGAAATTTTGAGGGCCAAACTTAAAAAAAATTATTTCACCAAATCAAGTTTTTACTCCACTTAAAAAAAAGATCTGACACTCTCCTAATTAAAAATAAAATCTTAATAGCTTTTCTCAATTAAATAATAATCTAAGATTTTACAAGATATTCACAGTTAGGCAACTGGCTCCTGACTTTCATCTGCCTGAAGGACAGATGTCACAATAAAAACAAAAATGCTACTCTGACATTCTTCACGACAGCAGTGATCAGTGCAATTTACCACTGCACTGTACGGCTCTAGTAGTGCAAGGTGTGCCCGCTGACATTTCTGACAATCATCTGCTACATAATCATTATTCTCAGATGTTTGTAACTGTTATTCTCATTAGAATTTTGGCATTTATGTTAGCATTGCTGCAGAACTATGGCTTTATCCATGAAGTATACATCCTGCCTAAACAAGATTTTAGATACCTTTTATTTAAAACAATAAAACTGGATTTGAATGAAAGTTATTTTTTATGCGATAAGCTGTGTTGCCACTAAACTCAAGATCTCAGGGTTAGCTGCAGATCACAAACATTTGTATTTGTGCATCTGTTACCATTTTAAAAAGTAGATTTATTTAAAACATAACACTGATAAAACTTCACTCTCCATTCTAAATCTAACTTTAATTGTTGATCTTATTTTTTGCAACATGTTTAACCACTTGTATCCAAAGCGTCATCTGAGTATCAGAACAGGATTGGAACTGTAAGAAACCCATAGATGCATACATAAGAAGGCACTTGTCTTCCAGTAGTTCAAGTCAGAGAAGGCCTTACCCAGACAGTGGCACCTTAAATTCTGAAGGGTTAGCAAATGTCCCCAGGATTTGATACAGTCTCAAAATCTGTCTTCATGTCCCTGGACAAAGGTGCTGTATGTGTTCTATAATACCATGAAGCTCATGATGAATTCCAGTAGTTTTTGCCTGTTGCGCTGAGGTAGGAACGTAGTACTAAGTTCCAAAATAGTGTCTCTCTTTTGATTTGTCTGACTGAAAACCTGAAACACAGCATGAATATAAGTAATTATTATCATGTTCAAGTAATCACATTCCTTAAGAAAAAGAAACTAAGAAATAAGTTTAGTGTATAGTAAACATCCAACTCCTATCAACAGCAAGGGAACAAAGAGGCACTCAAAAAGCACCTATATTGAAAAAGCACAAACTTTGAAAACAAGAATTCAGATGCAATGCTCTGAGCAGATACCACCTAGTTTCATTTTCTTCCAACAGCAGAATAGACTAGAACTAAAACGATGGATACTTTTACAGTAAGTTTTCCTATATGCTAACTATTGTTAGCTTATTTAAAGACCAAAATGTTTGTTTAGCAATACTCTGCCCAAATACTAGTGCTTTTAAAATCACAATCCTAAATCTCACTTGGTATTCAGGAAGTCATGCCATTTTGATGAAAGAAACTTTTCATTTGCAAATTCTAGATATACAGTCTAAAATTTGAAGTGCAAAACCGATCCTTTACTTCAAAAATAAAGAACACCTGTATCCTCATAGTGGACATCAGAGGTCCGTTATGATGGTGCTCATGGAACATCAATCAGCATTGAGATAAAGTTCAAGAACTAATACTTTTTGAAGATTTGAATAGTGCTTCAAAATTAAGCAGAGCGGAGTTCTCAGCCTTCTACCACTGTACGCCAAAGACAAAGAATAGAACAGAGAGCTTCTCTAGCTGGGAATAAAAACACCTGATTCTCTGGCCATCAACTAGACAAGTATTCTCAGGTGCAGAAAGTGTCCTGTTTCTACAGCCCTGAGCTTTAAGAAAAGCAAAATGCTCAAAAGCCACAATATGTTTGCACAGATACATTCACAGATTTTGAACTGATGCTGCACAGGTTTCATGAGTTGCCAGAACTGTGTTCCTTATTAAAATGAAATTAACAGTCTCCAACTTCGATCAAAGAGCACTTACCCCAATTTCCTTAAAGACTTTCACTGCATTTTTCACATGACTGTATGTAGCACTCTCAGCTGCAAGAAAGAAAACAGGGATATAAACAAACCACAATCGTATTTGGGCTGTCTTGCTGACAGGAGGAACAGAAAGAATCAAATACAGTTCCAAAGACAAACTGTTTGACGTACCATACACAGCAACATTCTTCTCTGTCCTGCTTATTAAATGCCTGTGTAACTTCTGAAGGTATTCGGACTCTGAAACAGGACCACTAAAATTGTGTACGAAGATGACAGCAGAGCTATACGCCTCCAGTAAAGGTCCCAGTAACCTCTGCAGGAAAGTGATGTACTGCTGGTGCTCTTGAGATTGACTCACCTAAGAAAGGGAAATAAGAACTTAAAAGAGAGACCAGCAGAAGTGAAAAACAACCCGCACCATAGTACACGGCAAAACGTCAGCCCAACTAATTCTTAGCACAACAGGGAGTACAAGGGCACAAGACAGTGCAGTACGGAAGCACAGCAAAAAGCTTTTTACCAGGGAGGACAAATTAGGTGCTACAAGACAATGCTACTTTTTTCTCCTCCGGAATATTAACTAGAATATTAACTATTTTCATAAGATAAAACTAAAGACATTATAATGTTCTGCAGCCAACAGAAACGTTGCCAAGTTTTCATAAAGATGGAAGTAAGTTTCCAAATGTTAACAAGATATCCTAAACAGGTTTGCATCAGCTCTCTGAGAAAACCGGTTAAAGTCTAAAATCAATATGATCCATCAATGAAGTAAGAATAAAACATTTAGAAATCAAGATACTTAATCCTTCAGCAGGTTTCATGACACTACCATTGCCTTTCCACCCCCCTATTGGATTATTCCACGTTTCTTCAGCTGTATTTCCCATGGGAAGGAGAAAAAAGGTATTTTACCAACTGCAACAAAATGCAACAGACTAACACCAGAACCAGCAAAAAGAAAAAGATTCTATCATTATCCCTCCTGAACCAGTGAAGCAGTTTGTATCTCTGGTAACAGACTTCAATGTTACTAGCCTTGGGATAGTGTTACCTTCAGGTAGCAATCTCTTTGCTCTTCTCCAAAATCACTATCCTCATCTTCCTCATCACTTCTCCAAGTTAATGGTTCAGGAAGTTTTTTATTCCACTGCTGCTCTGTAAGACTGGGACTAACATCCTCCTGATCATCCTGCTTAAATTTGAAAGATAAGATGGTAAAGAGGCAACATAAAGAAATAAAATAAAACGTAAGCAACTGAAGAGGTTTACTTTATGATCTCATCCAACTAAATCAGTCCTTTCATTAACCATTATTTAATGAAAGCAGGTGAAACCTAACTACAGACAGGGCTCATACAAGCAGAAAGAAAAGACTTTTTCTGCAGTTTGCCTGACACATCAAAGAGAATCTCTGCTGCAGTGCTGTCACAGCTTTGCAGAAGCAGTTGCCAAGAAAACGTTTTCAATTGTATTAAGATAGAAAGCTGAGATGCTGTCTGTACTTGGATATCGTTAACCTTTGTGCTACTATTATTTTAAGGACATGATAGTTAACTGTGTTTTATTGCATTACAATACCTGAAATCTCAGTTAACATAGAATGTCACAACTTGCTGTTTTTAACTGTTAAGTTACTGCCTCTGAAGTACTCATCCACACATGAGATACAGGTTGGAATATAATGAGCTAGTTTCAATCAGAAAGTTCACAAATTGTTTAAATCTTGATTGAGACACTAAGCCCCTTCTACCTGTTATGTCACAGTAACTCCATTCTGCTAATCCCACTGACAAGCAGCATCCTAGTTTAGCCTACAAATACCCCACCAGTAATCCACCCTCAGAGCAGGTCTTGGATTTACACTCATCTAAGATGCAGGCAGGTATCTAAGGTAAGCACGTATTTCAGGCTTTTGAGACAAGTACACGATGGCAAGAATACTACCAGGGTGGAATTTTTCAACCTGAGCTCTTTTTTCCTCACAATATCCATCGTTTGCTTTTCTTCTGTTTAGGAACAATGTTAATTTCAGTAAAACCTTTAACTAATGAAGTAAAGTCCCATGGCAATGAAAAAAAAAATAAGTAATATGTCAAGACAATAAGTACAAGTGAAAAGAATAGACATCGATCTACCTGAACAGTAGTTTAGTTCTACTGTGAAGTAATGCAAGTATGTCACAAGTTCAGATACACAGTAATTATAGGTGCAACAGAAATACTCCACCTGGCTGAACAATATCTGATGCGACAGTCAATTTTGACAATGCATCTTCAGAAATGAATTTCAGAGATAGCGAAACCACTCTGAAGAATGAGGGAAACATTAATGTTCATCATTCATCATTATTCACTTTCCTCAAAGTGGCTGAACAGAAAGATTTGCAAAGGTAACCAATGCTTAGTCACTGAGGAAAGATCCTCCATTACAATCATTCCACTTAGAAATATGAACCATGCAATATTAAAAACAAATGGATATTAGACTTCTGAATGAAGCAAAGGCCAGAAAATAAGTTTAAGAAAATGCTAAAGAGGGTACTATGTGTTGGGACTGTTTTACATTTTGAGAAGCAAACACTAGGATCACAGGAAAACAAGAAATAAAAAGCATGGATCAATTAAGCTCAACTGAACAGGAGATTTACTGATGTGTTAAAGTCAGCAGTAAGCTGAAAACATCAGAAGGTATAGAAACTAGCTACCCTTTTAGAGAACAGACTGTCAAAACCCACAACCATTTCCAAGCTGTCCCAAGTCATGAAACAATCACTGTATATAGTGCTTGCACAGATTATGTACATTTTTAATGTTTTAACAATTAAGGAGGTATAGAGCATCTCTAAGAAATTTAGCAACGGAACATGACTTTTTAAGCATTCAGTTGTGGCATTGGTGTTGTGTGTCATACAACACAGGTGTGTATTTATATACTACCTAAGTCATCGATATCCCATCTATAAACATCCAAGTACCAGACTCAGCAACTGAAACTTAGAGAAAGCTCAAGACAGGTTACATGCTTGAGGAGACAAGTGTTTACCTGCTACTATTCACACCTGTTTTCCTGATCTGCCTCCAGGCAATGAACATACAGGTTTCTTCCTAATGCCCAGTGCAGCATTAATTTTTGGATTTATTTAATATCAATTTCACACTATTGCAATGAGAACACATCAGCACTTAAGACAAAAAGCATGCAGTAGTAACACCAAAGGAGGAGAAAGTTAATATCTGAGACTATCAATGAACTACGTGTAATAAAAGTGGAAACATACCAAAAGCTATTAAAGCAGAGTAAAGGCCCTAAGCAAGTATACCAAAAGCAGCCCTAACCTCCTTTGAAAACGGAGAGCTGCAAAAAGAAAGCAATCAAATATGTTACTCCCCTCCACAAGCTCTTATACTTTTTGCCACTTCCCCCTGGACGCCAAGGTCTGTTTGCTTTGCCTAGGAAGCAAAGGTGTGGTGAGTCAGCTGTGCCTGGTCCCTGTGTTTCTTAACACCATCTGCCTCAAACACTATGCAGCAACTCCAATACACCACTGAAACTTCACAAAAAGATCTGTTCCACAGGCTCTCAAAGAGTAGAAATTAAACTTCTGTGAACCTATACTACAAATCCAAAGTACTTAAAAAAAAAAAAAAAACATAAATCCCCATCTCACAAGTAAGTACGTCACCCTCAGTAGGTTTAACTGAATGGTACGGTGACATTACACACATTTGTAGCCTCAAAATTTGACTATACCCAAAATATCTGATGCTTATAAATGCAAAAATCAAGAAGGATCAGGCCTGGACTTGTTCATTTGTTACGCGCCTTAAGTAACAACACATTTAGAACAAGACCAACAACTAACAAACTACCTACAGCTAGCCATGTACATGAAACAGCACAGTCAGTATCTCTGCCACCTTACCTCAGCCACCAGAAGAATACCGTATTGTATCAGCTTTTCCACTGCTTCATGGCAAACTTGATATATCAACTGACAAGGCTGCAAAAGATAAAAGGAAATGCACTAAATAAACTATAATTAAATAACACATCCATTATATCCATTATAGGAACACCAGTTCCCTGTTCTGTATGGCTTTTTCTAGATATAGCAGTATTACTCCTTTTAAACAAGTCATTAATCTTTTACCACCCAATGCATTTGTCTATCCGTGTAGACAGACAGACAAAATATTACAGTGAAAGAAGATATTTAAAATTTGTCCATGTTCTTGGAAAAGAAACACTACTTCATTGGTAGAAAAAAATGAATCAATTATTTTTCCCTTTTAATTGCCTCTCATTAAATAGGAAATATTTAAGTTAAAAAAAACTCTAGAGCAATGAAACTACTGAAGAACTCTACCAAGTGAGCTTGGCTTATGTTTCATTTAAAAACACAGAAGTCAGAAAAAATGTGCGTGCAAATTTGAGAACTAAATCAAGAATTTCTAGAATTTCTAAGCAGCTTGTACACATATGGAAAAAAAGACATACAGCATTGAAAACTGCAGGTGTACAGAGCATCTTTCAACATCTAACATTTTGGAACAAAACAAAAAACAAAGCCAGGCCGTGTTTAAAACTGTCACTAAGTATTAGGTGTGGCACCATGTGACTCTTGCACAACTATGTAAATTAAAACTATCTTTACAATCTGGAGTCTTAGTTTCCAGTGTAGTTTCAATCACGCATGCATGCAAACTCATATGAGTTCGGCACTCTCAAAGACTTAGATCTGTTTAAATGAAAATATTTAAACAGCTTTGGGGAAGTGCAGATAGTAGCTGTGATGGTCTCATGACCTAGGCAGGACAAAATCTGCTAGATGGCACTTAGAAGTCCAATCTGCAGTTGTGGGAAGCTACAGAGAGATCAGCCCTTCTTTCTCAAGAAAAGCCTGATGCCAGCATTGTAGAAATACTGCAGGTTCATGCTGTTTTTCACCCACTCAGCAGCTGCACAAGCAGCAGGTGCGCACCCAGTAAGTATCCCTAAAAGTGATTGTGTCCTACCCTGCTAAAGAAACTATCCAGCAACAAAAAAGTGGCAAGTTAATCCAAATTATCTTAGATCACACATTTTCTGGATGAACTGTTCTGATGCAACTACACTCATTCAAATGCACTTCCTTGAAACAAATGGAAACACTATTTTTTTCAAATGGTCTTCAACTTCCTACTTCCCATTATCACTAGCAAACACATCAGAATCAAGACAATTAAAGAAACCGTTAATTCTCTTTAAAGTGATAAAAGCAGAAAAAAGCAGTAACAGATTGATAAGTGAATAGTTAGAGCAGTTACTTACCAAAGATACAGTAAATTCATTAGAAAGCAAGTAACACAAGCTGGCAGCTTTTCGGACAAGGTGTTCTTGACTAATCAAACTGGGAGATGCACCATTGGTACCATTTCTGAACCTCTTACTCTGAACTGCACGGAGACTGCAGGCTAGAGCAGAAACAAACATTAGCAGAGCTTTTACAAAGAGTTTTAGAACAGACGAAACCTAAAAACTTTCTTTTTGTCTATTTTTAGGCCTGCAGGCAGTCAAACATCATATACGCAATTGAAAAACAAAGACAGAAATTGTCACTGCAGCTTTTGTGTTCAATTTATCTCAAGTTGAAACAACATCTCATTAAAATATTGCTAAACAAAGGAAAAAGTTCTGCCACATTGGCTCAAAACACTGACAGTGCCTTGCCTAAGGCAGTGACCAATACATGAATACTTCCAAGAAAGATAAAGGAAAATGGGAAAAATGAGTTCAAAAACTCCACACAAAAACAAAAACCAATCGTATTTTGTCTTTCTTAGAGTAAACAAGGGGTTATGTGGGGAGGGAAGAAATAAGCATTAGTAAACAGTAAGAAAAACTGGGGGAGTTGTGCAAAGACTTCAAATTTATAGGTCACAGGAAAGTCTTTCCATAGTAAACCCCAGCTCATACCAATGATTGCCTCTTTAATGAATACATGAAGAATTCCATTGCTGTAGAAATTGAGTTCAAAGACAGCAGGGATGGTTGTGCTGGGAGTGATGAAGAACTCGTTGTTTCGACTAGTGTTTGTGATATTTACACAGTTCCCCAACAAGTGGATGGCATGCATGACAACATCATCTGAGTTCCCTGAAAATCCCAAATCGAAGTCGCGGGCTAAGACCTCTTCCTTCATGGAGAAGAAATCTTCTACCAACCTTGAAAGATCAGTCCCCTAGAAATAAAAACAGAATCACAAAGTAAAATAATTTTCTTATTACACAAGAGTTTATTGTAAATCACATGTATATAGAAAACATATAAAGAGACACTGATTTTCAACAATCCAAAATCCAATAGTCATATTATAAATCCTTCTTTTCACAAATTTTGCTGAAATAGAGCACGGTTTCTGAATTAAATACAATTAAAGCCACACAGCTATTTGAGAATGCAAGATTTTTGTTTGATTCTTTGCTATTTCACAACCAACAGACCTATCAGTTGTTCTTTAAGAGGATAGAGATGTTATACGTCCACTACCTCTGCTACAAAATGAGGTATCAATTATCTGGAAATACTGTAAGTAACAGAATTTTTTTTCAAGTGGTTGGAGACATGAGGAAGAACTTTTCCTTAAGCATTTGCTTGGTGGTTTTGGTTTTTTTTTGCAATGCAGATTCAGATCACATAATATAGTGCTTCCTTCATCCCTTTATTTTAGGAAATTGGAAAGAACGGACTGATGGGTATAGCAATACTGTCTTTGAGTGGGAAAATTACGCATCTGATCAATATTTTTCAACGTGATTTCAATTTATGTGCAGTAAAAACTTCAAATTAGAGGGAAAAGAAATATCAGACAAAATGTAAAACACACTTGGGAGGAGAAAAACATCTTCCAACCCCCATGCAAAAATGTGCAGTTAAACATTAGAACCATTCTGCCAACATGGTAAAATATTCAGGTACCAAGGAAAAGCAAAACACATTTGAAAATTAACTGAAGAGTTGCTACTCTATTCAATGATAAATGTGTTTAAACACCAGGGTTCTAAAATGAGATTTTAATAGAATGAACCAAACTAACGTAGTCTTCAAAAAAGGTGTAACTAAATTTTGAATTTAAATATCTATTTTCATATGAATATTTATTATTATCTCCACGCATCTACTACTAATCAAAATATTAGTGTACATGAAATCCACTTTAAATACGTGTGTCTTCTTTTCTTAGTATCAAGCTATAGTAGAATGCATACTATGCTTTCAATTAACAACTGCAAAGTGCTGTTAGGATGTTTAAGCAGCACAGAAGCCTTACCTGCCTATGTCTGTACAGCAGCAAACAGGCAACAATGTGGGTAGACATCACAGCACAGGACTTGTTAGCAGCTAGAGGTAAATGAGACAAAGTGATACTGGAACACTTCAATAGACTGAGAAATTCAGAACACCACTATAACTGAAATATTAGCCTCTGCTTAAAAAAAAAACAACAGTAATACTGGCATAGAACTGCACCTCCTGAATAAAATACGAGGAGTGTTACGTCCATGTAGTAGCAATAAAAGGGTATGAGCTGTAGAATTTCAAAAATGCCTTGACGCTACTGTATATCAGCTCTTACTGCTTCAGCTCCTTCTAGCAATACATTAACTCTACAAAAGTACCAAAATGACCAAGCAGAATTCTGGAGTGTTGTAGGCATGTGAAATATTAATGTAATCAAACTACAGTAATTTGAACTAGGAAGCCTGAGTAAAGCTCAAACATTTACTAAGTTAAAAGTACTGTTTTGTATGCATCTCTTATACCACAAATCACAGACACGCCAACTGAAATACATGCCACATAGTCTATAAGCTTGGCAACACCGGTCCATGTAGACATACAAATTCATGAGAGCACTAACACAAATTACACCTGCAAGACACTGACATAGCTACTTCAGTGGTGTGATAAAAAAATCAATATATCAATGACAATCAATTAAAACACTTCAAAGTACATCAAGTTCAGTACACTAGTGCAATGAATACACAAGTTACCAACATAAACAGATAGAAAGTTTGTACTCAATCAGAAAGCCAATTTACAAATATTGCAGAGGGAAGTAGGAAGGCAAAGGAGTGAAAGCTGTCAAGAAAGCATTTGAAGTCAGGAAATGATCGCCTGAATGCAGGGAATTTGCACAATCAAACAGCAAGTTAGCTCATGCAATAAGCAAAACAAAATAGGTAGCTTATGGTGACACTGAAGCACTTACTGAATAAAATATGCTCAGCCAAGTTGGCTATCAGCTCTCTTCTGTAGGGCTCACTGGTTATATCCCTGGAGTTAGGCAGTGAAGCCTCAGTACCTTCATCCACAGTATCATTAGGTCTGCATACAAGACAAAAATTTGCATTATGACACTTAGATTTAGGTTGATTTTTTTTTTTTAAGATACACTAATTGAATTACAGTACAAAAATACATCATGCGTTTTGGTAATGGCACTAAAATGTTATGCATAACAAGCTCCACAAAACATTGAATATCTACCAACTTTTCCCATTAAGCAACAATCCAAGATAAAAGACCATCTAAAGAAAAAGAGCAATGTAGAACATTAGGCTTTTCCTATGGCTATTCATATTGCCATTATATCATTTGCACTCCAGAACTCTTTCCAATGAATATGGAACAGAAGTAGATTAAGCAAATCTGCCTAGAAGGCAGTTTTCATCTCAGCCACTCTACAAACTAGAAATGGTCTTTTGTATGGACCTACGACTTTCCCAAGACAAATAAATGATGTTATCTCTAATAGGTCCACGTAGGCTTGTACGAGCCTAGCAAAGACCTCCACAAAAATGTACATTTTCATAACAAATGCAAAACTTTTATTGTAGGAATAGACTTGCATTTCTGAGTGAATCATCTCCTTGAGCAAGGGATATTCTCAAGACCTCACTAGGAAGAGTTACTTGGTTTGGATGTATACCAAAATCTATCTGAAATATTTGTGGGTTTTAAAAACATACTCTTCATTTTTCACTGTGTCATTTTTTTCTTCTAAATTATTCCTTAAAATTTAAAATTGAACCAACAGAGGTCACTACAGTTTAAAAAAATAAAAAAGCCTCCTAGAACTTATTTAGAAAAAAATCTCCAGAAAGAATATAACTCTTGGAACAAAATGCGCAGTTATAATCATGTAAGATTTTTATTTGCCTACATACAATTAGATTATCCTTGGGGAGTTCTAGCATTGCTTGAAATGGATAAAAAGACAAGGGAAGGGAAAAAACTAACAAACAAACAAAAAACAAGCATGCAAACAAGCCCAACCTGTCCTCCCTCTCCCCAACAACCAAAAAACTCTCTACCTCGATGGAAGTATAGCTGGTAACAAAGCTTGTTCGAGAGAGAGAGGAGCAGGCACAGGTTTTTGACTTTGGCTGTTGACATACTCCTGTTAAGAAAAGAACTGTTATTTTTTGTACTTCTTTCCACCTTGCTTCCGTATTCAACTGGTAATATTATTAATATGAAAAAGGCACTTATTCAGAACTGCAACTGTGATAAAAAATAGCTCACACTAAAAGAGCAGTAATAACGTTACAGAAGTGACAAGCTTTCATGAGTTTGTTCACTTGTTGTGAAAACTCTTCAGAGCAAGGAATACACGCTTGGTGAAAAGACTACAACAAAAATAATGCATAATCACCGTCAGCATCTTGCTGGGAACAAGTCCTTTGAGACTATGATTAAGGTAATGAGAACTGCCTTCATTAGCATGAATGAGAGCAAAGTCTCATTTAGAACCAACACAGAAATTATAATTATTGCTTCGCACTACTTTCTTTAAACATCAGGATAGGAAACATTTCCATAGGTAAACATCACTACAGAAGCTCTAGCTTTAAGACACCATAAAATTAAAGCACCCAGGAAGTAGACATTATAGTACATACTTGAAATTCTTGAATTACAAATTTCTCAGAAGCATCTCCTTACAGGTTAGCATTTACATTACTGTATTTTTGGGACATCGTGTTCTTTCCGTTCCTATGAAGACTGATGTGGGAAACTACAGAGCCACTTGGCCTGATGGTCAGGAAAAGTTTTCTCAGGAAAGCTGCTTAAAAGACTTTCACAGCCAGCTCTTCCTCTTCTGCCTCTAATTCTGTACTCACAGAGCTGCAAAAGCTCAAAATTAACCCTAAAAGCTCAATCTCTTAGAAAAACCTGCAGTGACATAACTACGCTAATTTAAAAATGATGCAGTTATGCTTCTGCAACTCTTGGTTAAGGCACACTTACAAAATTTAAGCCATGCTTATTTTATTTCTGAAGTACAAGAATGAATACGCATACAAATGAGAGTTGGCAGAAGTTGTTAGAAAGGCATAGAGAGATCAGTATTTCACTAGATTAAGAGGGCAGATAACCTTCTTTTCCTTATACTGATCCAGGAGCAATTGTTAGCTTTCTACCAAGAATAGCCTGGAAGTGACCCAAGCTGCCTTCTTTGTAAGTGAATTAATATCTTTCCCTACTACACTAATTATAATGCAGTGCAGACAGTCACAATAATTTCATGCTGTGGTAATTGAACCCTCTAAAGCTCTCCAACCTACTGCTTTTCTGAGAGAAGTAGGGCAGAAAGAAGAATGCCTAATTAATTTGAATAATGTTCTTGTAGGGTGCTGTTACAGCATGTTAATCTTATTAAAGTCACACTAAAAGCAAGGTATACTGTAGTAGAACACAGACTAGTGAAATGTATATAGATTAAATGTAATTCTAGTAGATTCTGCAAAGAAATCCATAAAAATTTAAAAGTGAAGGCAGCTAGTATTGCATCACCTCCTTCCCCAAGAAACTACAGAACAGTATTCTGTGAATTAGTATAGGTAGTAAGTGCAAACTAATAATAACTAGTAACAAACAACAGAATACATAGATTTCATGACGTATGATTCATGATACTTCTTAGAGTTACTAATTTGCACTGTAACATTAAAAATCCAGTGAGACAAAGGCTATTCAACAATAGTGTAAGCCATTCAATCACTCAAACTGGAGAACAGAACTCAGCTTCCTTCAATTCCAGGTATCTATAAAACGTACAGAATTACTGCATGCTACACAGAACTCTTCAATAAGTGTTTGTTAAAAAAAAAAAAAAAAAGAGAGTGAGAATTTTGCACTATTTACAAACTAAAATAACCTTTATCAACTTGGAGACTCTTTCAGCTTTTCACAATTGTGTTCAAAGACTCATGCCTTGAGCAAAGCAGGGAAGTTGCACACTTTTGTCCCACTGGGATAGACTTCCGTAGATAATGTTAATAATGGCAACTCCCAATGAGAAAAAAAAAATAAGCACGACCTATTATTGGAACAGCAAAAACAGCAAATCCTCAAAAAAAAAAATGTTCAAAATATCAGACTTACTTTTAAGGAAAATGGTTGTGCAAAATCTACTCTGACACACCCATAGTTCTTCCGCAGCATTCTGAAGACTCCTCTAGCTATACCCCAGAGACTTTCATTCTTCTTAGGCTTGCCCTGGAAAACATGGGTGGTTGTTTTATTTTGTTTTTCCAACTTACAATCATAAGGCTGTGTTTAAAATTAAAATAGATTCAACAGACACAAGGTCAAAACTTTTGATACACTTTATAACTTCAAGTAAGTCTAGAGAACTATTGTTTTTCCACATGAAAAACAATACATTCAAACGGTTATATGTCATAAATTTGCACTTACAAGTATGTAACCCATTCTTCAGCAATCTCCACCAGAGAGGTTTTGTGATTCACAGCTTTACACTCTTCATCGCTAACATCAAGTGCATGTGACAGAGAACTACTAGCACATAATTTAACTGTGTAACAGATTCTCCCCCACATCAACAGAAAATCCCCAGGCAAAACAAGCTGTTCAATTGCCCTTACCAGCTGTTCACTGTTATAGTGACCTTCAATTATGCGATCGTAGGAGATTCCCACAGGTATAATTAGGACATCAGGAGTAGCATTTGAGAAAAGAGCATCCACTACCACAGATAAAAGACCCGCTCTAGGACCGGATGTCTTTCCACTTCGAGACCGTGTTCCTTCCAAGAATATTTCTAAAAACTGCTGCTGTCTCAACAATTCTTCTATGTGCTGAATACAAAGAGATTGAAAAAGATGAGAAAAACCCACATATCTTCATATACTGCTAAGTTCACACTTGAAGCGTATTATTCCTCATCAGCAATCATTTTCTCTTAAAAACCTTTATAAGACTACAAATGTGATTTGGGACAAATACTTAAAAGAATAAGCAATAATTAATGCCTGACACAAATCCAGACCAAACTATTATTTAATTTGCACAAATATACAAGCAGTATAAAGTCATTTGTTCAAGAACATCTCTAACATCAGTTGATCCATCTGAATTACTTATGTTTCTTCTGGTTCCTCAGTACATCTCATCTTCCAAGATTCAAATAGAGCTATTCTACTCAACTGCGCAAAGAGCATCAACACATCATAAAAAGAGACTTCCATTAAGTTAATAAAACTGATGTAGATATGTCCTGGTACAAAAGAAATCAGAGAAACAAGTCTTAAATCTAACATGAATTCAGAAATATTAATTCCGTTTCTTTAACAAAGATTGTACAAGGTGAAAATCTCATCCCCAAAGGTACTAGGCATTCAGCTCTCTCAAAAATGTATTTTACTTATGTAGAATGAACCCCTAGACAAATTCAAAGAACTAAAAACCCTCTCTCAACTGATGAAAGTCACTCTCCCACCTGCCTATGCTACCTATGGAGACAAAGACAAGAAATACATACCACATATAGCAAAGCTCTGTAGAGGAAGTCCTTACGACCATCAGGACTCTGATCCAACCTTCGACGAATGAAAAATCCTCCTAACTTGCGGATCAGTGTGCTACAAAATAAAGAACAATTACACTCATGGGTTTCAGGCTGTAGGAAACTACTACCCACTCAGTGCAAAATTCCTAACAAACAACAGAACCTGAAGTTACTATAAATGTATTAATCTTCTTGCAAATTATGGGACTGCGTAGATAATTCTAATGTAATAGGCTTCTCTACACTACCTCACTCCATTTCACTACATTAACAGACCACTTACCCACTCTAGTGAACCTGAGTACTGCAAGTCGAGGAGTTAGTGATCCGAAGAACAGCTTACCTGAGTAGGCCTTTATGCCTGTGCTGTGCTGCACATACCCCTTGGCTGCAGGATAACCTCAGCCAGCTAATTTTAACAGAGAATCCTGTAGGCAACTCCCACCTCATACCAGCAATTACACCATCTGTGTGGCCTTGGGTTTATCTAAAAGTGCACCAAAAGTTCAGAACATCCTTTCATACTGGGATGATTGTGGATCAGCACCTGCTGGTGCTAAACACCCAAGATATCCCCTTATGTTTCACAAAATCCAGGAGCTCTTCAGAGATCAGTATCCCCAAGCTCTCACTCACTGGCAAAGAACTACACAAAAGACTTTCCAGTGTTCTTCAGCCTTTAGGAATACAGTTTAAGCACAGATCAAATTAGAGTACTTTCCCACAAAATATTATGCAGTCAGTAATGCCACTGCTCAATAGTCAGCTCATTAAACTTCTTAAGAAGAGTTTCACACATTACTCACATATTAGTCTTTCCTTAGTCACCTATCCACTTTGAGACTCCTACATGAAATTATTATTACCTATCCCACTTAAGTTATGGCAGAATTTCTCAAAAGGATTTTGTTACAGTGTCTCTCTGAGAATGCAACAGGAAGCAAAAAGTTCAGCTAAAATGCCCCCAAATCCTCAGATTCCCTTACACGTGGTTGTAAGATACATTGCTCAACTGGTCACCTGACAATCCCCTCACTTCTGTCTTTTTCAGATAATAAGTCCCATGCAGCATATTAACTTTACCTGAAGATGGGGATGTTGAGATTATTCCCTGCAGCAATATACGGTGCTTTGATGTTATGGCAGAAAAGTATGAATGTAAGGAGCAGGTAATCAATGTGAGATTTATGAACAGGCAAGAAAATAAGAGGCAAATTCATCTATAGAAGGGAGAGAAGAAAAACAAGAAGACAGTTGATTAGAAATGTAGAATAGTAGTCCTTTTTTAAAATCCATCATTGAGATTGCTAGCATCATATTATCAGAAGTGATGGAGACAAACACTGCAAAGAAAGAATTGTTTCATTTGAGTGTAAACAAAACAGTAGATTTAGGTGGTATTTTTAATTGACTTCAGTAAGAACTGGCAACAATTTGATAGTAAGGAAGACACTTTATTTCTTAATTGTTCTCTACTCCAAATTAAGGCAACAGTAACTCTGAAAATACTAAACATACCTACTAATTTAGTACTGCTTGCCTCAGCTTAGACAAATAAATAATCCTGGATGCAGGTTATGAGATAATCATTGAATCTTACAGTTAAAATTTGATCCTGAAGCAAAGACAAAACCAGAGCTAACATAGTATATAAGGTTACACAATCCTATCACACAGACTCAGAAGAATTCTTCTGAGAAGAGAAAGGGCTATAAATGTAAACACCAATGGAAATGAAACTCCATCAAAAATCTGCCTTGCTGAATACTTTCCCATCCCCCTTACCTCTGTTGCTGCTTTGACCATTTCTATTTGACCTCTGTGGATCTGAATATTCCAGAAGAAGCTGTTAAACAACTTCAGTAACACCCAGCCGGTCAACCTGAAGAAAAGAACAAACATAATTCAAAGACTTTCACTCACTGCTACCTTTATTTTTATATTGCTTCCATACAACTAAAGATAAAGCCATAAGATTTCATTATTTCACATTCAAACAAACTTGCTGTGAAATCAAGTTGCTTAACAAGTCTTTGCCTATCAACTAAAGCTGTGATTAGTTACTACATTTGTGTCATAATTATAGAAGGCTGAAAAGTTGCATCAACTGCAGAGGCTGTTCAAATTGCAGAGACTGCTTAACATATGGGGCAAGCTAAGAGAGGTCCTGCGATCAACGGCAATAACTAAGCTGGTGGATAAACACATTAGGTGACAGCACGAAACTCATCTTGTGGCAAAACAATATTCAATTTTATTAGTAAAAGTAGACATCACAGTAGAACATTATATATAAGATAAGACTAAAATGTTGATAACTACAAACTATAGTATTCAATGGGTTACCGGAAAAATGTTGGTGTAAAAAGCCTAGCTTCAGGAAAAAATTCTATTTAATTATGCAATCAGATTTATCCCTTGAAAAAGTGAAGGGCTTCTGCTGCATCTGAAAATGAAGAATATTTACCATTTCACTAGTTAACATTAGAAAAGGTGTTTTTATGAATAATGTCTTATTATTTATGAATAAGACATTACAAGCTCTGCTGGTACTACAGAGAGAAGCTCTCTCTTTTGTTCTACTTCCCATTGACTGCTGAATCATTTTTATTACCTGATTAAAGCTGGTGACACATTTGCTACCATTTCCTGGAGAATTTTCCTAGCTTTTTTTTTCACTTTGTTGATAGCTTTAGGATCCGTCTGAGCAAAACTACCCGGAACACTTGGTTCAGAAGCTTCATCTATGATGGCCTTCTGTACCCTAACATTAAGAAAGCAAAATTTATGAGACAGTCATGCAACAGAAGAGTTCAAGACAGACAACAACTACTGGGAATGAGCTACTACAGGAATAATTTGCAATCATAAAAGAAGAACCACACCAAAGAATTGTGTACTCCAAATTGTCTAAATGTAATTCAATACCACTATGTTTCAAT
Source organism: Aquila spilogaster (assembly GCA_024606505.1). Taxonomy (NCBI): domain Eukaryota; kingdom Metazoa; phylum Chordata; class Aves; order Accipitriformes; family Accipitridae; genus Aquila; species Aquila spilogaster. The sequence continues at coordinate 241 of JANHGO010008015.1, read as the reverse complement.
TAGAGAGGTGGATGACAGATGAATGTGTTCAAATTCCACTAAAAAGAACAGTGTGTCCACACTTCATAGGTACCCATACTAACTGATCGTTGAGTTTCAGAAATGGTTATTAAGGTTAAAAACACAAAACAAACACTTGAAATCTCCTCTTTGTTAGTACTTCATTTTCACAGAATCACAGAATCACAGAATTATCAAGGTTGGAAAAGACCTAGAAGATCATCTAGTCCAACCATTACCA
>JANHGO010008014.1:0-48032 GCA_024606505.1 Aquila spilogaster | reverse complement strand
TCCACGAACTGCAGAAAATAATTCATTGTATCTTAGTGACCTACAATAACAGCTGACTGCTTGCACTTGATGGAAATGTGATTTGTGCCTACTAAAAATTAACTATTTAACTTCTCCATATTCTTCTCTCTGGTAACTCATTACTTTCCTTTGCATTCTGTTTTGAATTGCTTCCTGAGATGTGAACACCAGTAAACACAAACACCAATTGCTATGCAATGTTCTTCCATGGAAGAAGAAAAATACAGGCAGACTGCACATTTCTGTGAGCTGTAAAACCCATGCTGGGCTTTAAAAGACTGCACTTAGATGAGGTCCCTTCTTTTTAACAGTTATTTTATCTCAAATGTTCAAAACATAATAAATATAAAGGAACATTTCTGACAGTTGCACATGTGTAGACACATGCATACACATGCACAATCAGCAGAAAGTTTCAGTGTGAGAATGTTAGACAAGATGCAAAACTAGTAAAGGTTCAGGGCGGGACTGGTTGAAGTGACATTGTAAAGGGAAAAGTAATAATTTGTCTAAGTAGTGTGGAGAAAAATGAGTGGGGATAAGACAGGAAGAATGGGAACAAAATCTTTGTCTATTGAGACTTGTTAGAAGATTTACTCCCACCGTTGTTGCTGCCTCTGAGAAACAGGAGATGGATGCAAGCTGTCCGCCTGCAACTACCTTTGCTGGAAGTCCGACAGATTTCATATTTGCCATGTAATACCACCCCTTCATTACACAACTTACAGAATATGTTTTGTCCTTACTCACTAGTAGCACCAAGATATTGTACACACATCTGTGATGATAATACTGTACATATACACAGTATCTATCCACATAGTGTAAAACTGTATATGCAGGTACATCACATATGCAATATCTATGAACATATACATCTACCTTGCATGTATATACAACTGCTAATGGATAGCTGTGCTGTTTACTAGGGAAGGAGAATTTGGCCAGGGATCATGAGCAAATTTTACTTTAATAGAAGGTGACCTGGGATCCTTCATGTCCATTCAGAATAAACAAGAATGAACATTTCACCTTCAAATTTGACCAGTAGTGTATGCCCCCATAATTTGTATGAAAAATAGATATGAAAAAGAGATATATCTACTTTGATTTTTACTATATATGGCACATAAAGAGGACTTTCTTCACACTTGAAAGGCAGCTGTATGTCTTTGAAGTGTGCTGACTTTTTTTTTTCTAGTCTTACTAGTTCAAATTAAGATAACTAGCATGAATCCAGCATTACTTCCACTGAATTAATGCAACTACACAGAGATAAAACTAGTGCAAGGAGACCCTGGAGTCTCCATTCTACCGTTCCGCACTGGTGGGGTTTTGTTTTATTCTTTCAAATTTGTGAATGGAAGGACCACTTCACATTACTGAGGTGAAACAACACTGTAAGCAAGAAAGCGTTAAGATATTACTGGAAGAGCAGCCCTTTTAAACTGATTGAACCACTGTATTGTTAAGATTCTATAGAAGTCTAGACCTCCATTTTATAAGCTAGTCAGAAAATGTCATAGTGAACACTACAGTGGATCTCATCAGCAAAGAAATTGTTTTGCAACTCACTCATGGCATGATGTCAGGGTACCACACACTGAAACATGAATATCAGTTCCTTAGAGGTTTATGTTTAAAATATTAAGTAGGCCTGCTTATGAGATGAGCTCCCTTAATATCAGAAGCCAGGAGAACATGCCTGTTATTTAATCCTACCCTTTCTCTATAACATCTCTATAACTTCTTCACTTCATTTCCCAACTGCTGCTTAACGTACTGGACCCATGTGTCACTTGCCTCTATGCATGTCAAGATGCAACTGGGCTCAAAGAATAGTTGAAATATTGAAGTGAGAAGGAACCTGTGGTTGTCAAACCACAACAAGCTTATATAATGAAAAGTTTGACTCTTCTGTCACTGGGACGTCATTCAACAAAGTTCCCTGAGATTGTTCAGTGTTTTGTTGGGCTTTTTATTTATTTTATCCTTCCTGTCAAAGGGAAATGATTGGGTAATCAATTGGCACAGCCAACAAGCAGACTTAATGCCCCCATGAGTACCTTTATATTGAGTTCACTTTTACGTGGTGAAAAGAAGCTTCCATTCATATAGACCTACATTCTTCCTTACCCGGAATTTAAATGAATGAAGAGAAAACACATAATGTAAACCTTGATAAACAGGTTTCAGAATGACGGCCATATACTTAAATATAGTGAAAAGATTGACATTTTACTAGACCTTTTCCCTCTTCTACCAATGCTTGTGACTGATTCATATGACTCTTTTTTTTCTCCAGGTTAAACATCAGGAGAGAAAGTCTCAGAATAAGGTCTTAGAGAGTCCTAACCAAATATTACCATACTGCAGAATTTTATATTCTAATGTTGTTATTAAAAAAATGCCTTACTGGAAAAAGTCCACTGAGAAATCTGCACAAAGATTACTTACAATACCAGTAGATAATGGTGCTCCCAGTGGCACCAATGCCATCAGAAATGACAGCACTGAAGTAAATATAGTTACAAGACATAGCTGTATCAGTGCTAAGGCAGAAAAGAATAATTTCCATAATCTTTGGTTATATGTTTGCACAGTAGTATTTAAAGAATACAACATAAAGTCATAAGTATTTTTTTCCCCAGAAGGACATCTTCCAGATGAGCATGTAGTAATATCTATCTTGTACACTTTTTCATTCCTGTGTGTGCATACATTGTCCAAAAATGTACTGGATGTGTTGTCTTCTACTGTCAGCATAATTGTTCTTAAATACAGTTCAGAAGATGAGATGGTTAACTAACTGTGCAATTTCTCAGGTTACAGGCATTCGTAAATACAACCTGGGAAGCTGAGAAATTACCCTTCACTGAATTTACCCTTGTGCACACCAAATCAAGAGGTGTAAAATTAATCCCTGTAGTGTTGTAGACATTTAAAAGTATTTCAGTCAATGGTTGCAATTCAGTCTCAGCTTGGTGTTTCAGTATCTGATACATCAACATTTTCTTACTGTAGCTTCTTAACAGAAGTTGCGTATGTTTCTCTAGTGCAGTTAGATGCATGTAACTGCAGTTATGTCAATTACTCTACCGTGGGTGTGTAGCAAAACACACCTCCAGTGTTCTGCTTGGCATGTCTTTAGTGAGCTGCCAGCTTTCCAGACAAATGTAGAAATCTAGAGGGTACTGTAGGAGAGAAACCACAGTGGAATGCTACCATGAAAGAGTTAAGATTGGAGGCCCTACAAAATATAAAACATTAATAATTATACTACAAAAAGCTACTCAGTAAATAACATATGGTAATAAACTATAGTTTTGCATGCTACACTAATTGATCTTCTGTGGAAATACAGTCTTCTCTCATACTTGTTAAATATATCCAGACAATGAGACCGCTTGCTTGCCAGGTGGATTTTCCTTTTTTTTTTTTTTTTTAATCTTGTGGAATAGTAGAGATAAATCCATGCTGAGATCACCACCCTAATTGCTGAAGAGAGTGATGCAAGTCATGCACTGTGATGCCTGTCGATCCATGCACTTGGTCCTCCACAATGAATACAGGCAAATGGGACATCTCTTTTTTCACATGCTAAAAGGACTCAGTGTATGTATCTTGCTAGGAGCTGGTGCAGGCAAGCAGTTCCTGGAATGGTGAGACAGCTCATCTGTAAATTGCTTTTGCTTCAGTTCCACAGCTGCAAGAGCAGCAAGCGCTGGAGCCAGATGAGTCCAGAGAAGAGACTTCACTAAAGGCTGGCCAGAAAGCCAAGCCACAGGCAGAGACACTGGTACATAAAATGCATTCCAGTGGTTGGCATCTGGGCCCTGCAGCTGCCAAGCACACCCAGTGTGTGGCCATGGGTGTTGGCTTCAATACTAGAACACTTTGAGGAGGAGGCCAACAACCAGTAACCAGAGAAGACAGTGCCAAGTTACTACAGAAATTACATTCATGTGCCAATTTGCTTGCTATTTCAAAAGACAAAATTTTATCTCATAAGTATTGTTTTGAACATACCCACATGACAGTTAACAGAAATATGCTGATATTTGCTAGTGGGGGGAGGGGTAAAATACTTACATAAGTGAAACGATGCTCCTTGGGGCACTGGTTAACAAAACAAAACCATACCCATTATACTATTCCTTAATTAGTTCACGAGTTTCCTTAGAGACCACAGCTCTGTTGGGGGACACAAGTCTGGTGTATTTCTTTCCAAGAGACAGTGTGGGGAGAGTTATATAAAACAAAGATAGAGGTGAAATGAAAGATATGCAACAAGGCTGAGCAAGCTTCAGCTCCAAAGACAGGCTTTGTGCACTATTAATATGTGAGCACGTCAGAGCATCATGTAAAAACAGAAAGGTTGTATTAAACCTTTAGAACATAATAGAACTGAAGACATGGTTTAGAGTATAGTATGTCTAATGGGATGCATGCTACACAGTCGCAAACTGTATCAGGCTGTATATCCATCTCTCTTCACTGGAGATTATGTCACAACAGATGATTACATTTAATAATTTAATTATTTAATTACATTTAATAATGTATACGGGGTCAATGTATAAGCAGAATCTTTGCCTCCCTCCTGGGACAGTTACCTTTAAAAAATAAAAGCCCTTAGGTACTGAAAATACTTGAGCTGTGGTAGCAAAAACTTCACACAGGCTAATTTACCAATCAGATCACATGTTAATTAGCCAAAGGGATTATTGTTTTAAACACAGCGTTCATTTGTCTTTGAGTGAGGCTTGAGCATGTTGCTCCTGCACAATTCTGCAGTCCCTGTCTCCCCAAGCCCAAAAGCAATGCTGGAGTGCAGTGCTACTCTGAAGGAGAGCTCTCTCAAAATGTGAGGGTAAGATCCCATCTCAATGCCTCTCTCAGACCTCCCACCAAATCTTCTCACTTCGCAGCATCTGCAAATTCAGTTAAGAATCTGAATGTCAATCAATGGTTTTCTCTGGCTCAGTAATCATTCACAATAATGATTTTGTTATTGAAACTTCAGCACCAGTTCTGCTGAAGATTTACAGGCCAGAATGGAATCCAGCTCTCTGGCCTTTAATTATCCGAGCTCTATAGTGCCAAAAAAACCTAGAAAAAAATATCAAAAGCCACTGAATTAGGCACTATAACTTTACAAGCTCTTGGGACTTATTAATTGCGAAAGACAACATGGCCAATTGAAATAAAAAATCCTAAGTTTCTATCATATATGGACTTGAATAAATAAAAACAAAACAAGAAACCTCAAATTGCACCAGAAACCTGTCAACAATCTACTCTCATAATCTTCTGAGATCTTGGCTTTTAAATGCCTATCTCATTCAGACTATAAATTAGTGGTGAACTCTTCAGCAGTTAAAATGGCAAGATGTAATAATCATCCTAGCTAATAGGAATGTTTTCTTAACTCAGTTAAAGACTGCGAAGTGAGAAACAACTACCTTAAATCCTCATTTAACTCAATAATTATTTTGCCTCTGAACATAGCTGTTGCATATTAAGTGTTTGGGTTTAATCCCTTTGTTATAACCAAGAATTTACTCACCAAATTACCATGTTCATGTCAATATAAAAAATATTGTATGTGTATCACAGCAGAGCCTGTGAATTCAAATGGTAATGAGATCTTTTCTTTTCTGTTTCTGTGTTACTGGACTAGATTGTGCTGTACTGGGGCTTCTTAACAGTTTGATGTCTGTGGAACAGATGGCTGAACAGAATGAGTTACTGATGCAGATGCAAAGTTAACACAGAACCATCTCCAGGCAGTGATAATAGAGATGGATGGCTCTGGGAGGGAAAGTTCACACATCGATGTGTCTTATCAGCACACTGTAGATCCTAAGTCCTTGACATTTCAGCTTGTTCTCAAGAAAGATGAATTCTCTTTGCTATTATGCTCATTTTGTTTCTTTTGATACTTGCCTTTTCATGACAACTGCAGGCTGAAGAAATTTAATGATAAAGATTAGTTGTATTTTCTTGTTCTCTAGAAAGCCTACTTGCAATACTTGTTACAAACAGCTTGACTAAGCAGGACATTAAAACGCCATTTTGTTTCTCCTTTTAACAAGACTCCCATTCCTGCTCTGTCTTTGCCTTCTACTTGGCCTTTCGGGAGAGTATGTCCATATACCAACATGTAACTCCGAAATGATCCCTGTGGCCACACTGATCATCACTGTCCTGAAATCTCCTATACACTGATGCCAACAGGAGCTTTACCAAGGATCTCAGTTGTTGTTTCTTACATTCCTCTGCTCTGCAGTCCACTCGTCAGTCTATCATGAGGTGGTAACTCATGCAACGTGGCATTCATAGCATTGAGCATGTTTGAGGTATTTTTTGTAACTTTTCCTATGTTTTGTTTCATTGGAGAATCCGCATCCCATCATATGCATAAACTGGATCCATCTTGACTGCTTGAACTAAACCAGTTAGTTTGTGCTCTTTTCTCATTTCCCTGAGTTACAAGACTCAGATACAGAAACTATCACTGAAGAAGGTGGGAAGCTAGCACGAGGACAGGTCTTCTTTATTCCCTTCTTTCTCACTCCTTCTCATTATCATCATTATTAATTCATAACTGTTACTGTATTCTTTGCTATTGCAACTTTTTCCTTCAGTGTCCCATCTGCTGCAAAGCTAGACCTCTCCCAATGCAGCCATAGCTGCATTGAAGCTGGTGCTACAGTTTGGCTCAGCAAGAAGTGATGGAGCCCTAAGCTCTTCTCAGGGAACACAGCTGCTGAGTAGGAAAGAACACATTTTTTATTCTGAGCTTTTAAGCAACAGCCAGGAACAAGCAAGTGACTATGAAGAGGAAGTCAGAAGTTGTCTTGTGACAGGTTACATAAACTGAAGGTTTGTGGTTCCAATAGGCAAAGGGAAACCAGAAAAAGCTTTCTGCAACAAAGAGTGCTCAAATTAAAGCAATATGGATTTGTCACAGCCAACACTCCCCTCACTGGAGGGTGAGTTGTGCTTCTAGCTGGGATCAACCCAAAGTGAGAAACTCCCTATGGTGCTGGGTCTCCTTGGTCCCCTTGGGTAGGGATAAATCCCTCCAGTCACTCTCCTCCCATCTTTTTCACTCAGGATGCATTAACTCTTGCCACACTGCCACCAGTATTGGGCCCTGTCCAAAGCATCCCAGCTTGGGTGTTTTGTGGTTAAACAAAATCCAGGTCGCTCATTGCAGCCCCATCAGTCTCTGGTCCTTCTGCTCAGCATCTGCCAAAATGGTGGCAGCGATGGAGAGGGCCTGCCACTGCCCTGGCCCAGGTGACATCCTCAGACAGGCCCACTCATGACACTGCTGGTGGTTACCCTCACGTGGGTTTGCGATGCAGGAGCGTGGCGGTCGGGAGGGGGAAGGCCCTGTTCCACTCAGGATGGATTTTGCTTGTGGTTGCTCTTGTGCAGCTTCTGGAGCAATTTCCCCACAGCTGTGGGACTTCGCCTGAGGTGCCCCCCCCGCCGCACGTGGATGGCGTTTTCCTTATCCCTTTCACGCAGCACGAGTGGTCTCTTGCTAAGGTGACCGCAGCGCTTCTCTCTCGCCCCGCTGGCGTCAGCGGGGCGAGCGGCGCCTTCCCCTTGGCCTCTGGCGGTTCGACGGGACACGCGTGACGGTGGCGGAGGAGTGCGGCCCACGCACAGCCCCCGCGGGCCGCGGCGGGCGGCGCAGCGCGACGGGCGCGGAGCAACAGCGCCACCTGCTGGCCGCCGCCCGCCGCGCCGAGAGCCTGAGGCGCGGGCGGGCCGCAGCTCCCCCGCGGCTCCCGCCCTCCTGCCATTTTGTGTCCGGAGCTGACACAGGCCGGGAGCGCTCGTTTCTTTTCCCTTTTTCTCTCCTGTGGCTAAAAATTAAGTATCCGTGGCTTTTTTTTTTTTTTTTTTTTGGTGGAAACACGGGTCATTGCACGTACCAAAAGCCCCCAGGTTCATCTCTCGTACAGCACCCGTATGGGTGAAGTGTGTGGCAGCTGCTGGTGGGGAATGGCCTCTTCCTCAGGGCCTTCCTCCCACAGCCTTCCCTGCGCTGGGGGCTGCTCCTGGCCTGCCCAGCACTGGGCTCTAATCAGGGTTTCACTGTTGCTGCATTATTATGTGAATGATCTTGGTTGCTCCTGCCACACAGGACTGCATCATTACCTGCCTCATCGATGCTGTAGATAAGCCCAGCTCTCATTTGTGATAAAATTCCTCCTGCCTTGTTTTCCTATTCCATAGATATTTTAGTTTATTTCAGCCCTGAGTCTTTTAAGTGTTTTACACATTTTTGTGAGAAAAATACCCAACAACCCAGAAATAAATGTAAGTGTATTTGCTCTGTAGAAAGCCTTGTGCCACACCATTTCGGTTCGAAATAAAAGTGTGAAGCATGAGTAATAGAGATACTGCTCCTTCCACCAGACAGAGGCAGGAGGAGGACTGGACAGCAGGAGTGTGTTAAATTTTAACAGGCAAATATTAAGTTATTCTTACATCTTTACTATGAGTACATATGACTATTTTCCATTTTACAGACGGAAATATTGGCATAAAATTGCTTACCTTATGTCACATGAAGACTAATGGCAGACTTGAGATTTCAGTTCAGGCATTACCAGATAATGTGTGTGGTGCATGCAGCTGCCCACCTCAGATTTATGAAAAGAGGTATTTTCCTGTTGAGTAGATATTCATTATAAAGAAATATCAATAAAAAGGATCATATTTTTTACTTATATCATATACTTTGACAGAGTAAAAGAGTGGCAGTTACTGCCACTGTTCCTATCCTAAATCTTAGCAGCCGTGCTCCAGCAGTTTGTTTCCCCTAAGATCTCCTTAGTGGAAATTTTCCTTTCTGTTACCAGTTGTGAAGCCCTCTCTATGTCCTGTGCTTCTAGCTCTGATTTTAGAGAGAGAAGGATCTTAAGCACTCTTAACTTCCACCCCCTAAACTGATTTTTGCAGGCCTTGAACTCCTCCAGGAGAGGAATCCTCTGTTCCTGTTCCTACACAGGAGTTCACAGTCCACAAATGCTGCTTGGGTGCAGCAGGGACCCTAGCTGCTCCATCAGCACAGTGGAGGGAGCTGCTGCGATAGCATCACAGTGGTTTGTAAAAGTCACACAGCTTCTTGGTCGGGCGTCCCTGCCTCTCCTCCTTCCTGCAGACCTGGTTTTGGCTCCTGTACAACCAGGTTGTATCAGGTTGTCTCCTCCAGGTTTCTAGACTCAGCACTGACAGTGCAGGGCTGAGCTTTTAGCTTTGACTTGGCACATCACAGCCCAGACCTGCAGCTTCTGGGGCTGTCACCTGTGTATAGGCTCTGCTGTTAGAAACTAAATTTGCATATGCCCGTACATGAGTGGCAGTCTTTCCAGGCCTTGCAGTTTGATAAAATTAGGCTTGTGCAGACAAATTTCCCCTCACATACACCTTTTTTCTCCTGTCAGAGTAAACCCTTGTTTAAACACCACTCCAAAGAATTCCTGAGCATGCTGGAAAAAGCTGGTAGAGTTCTTTAACACAGGCAATACAACATATTTTTTTCTTGACCTCACACTTGGAAGCTACTGAGCCCTTTGGCTTTAATTAACACAAAATACGTCTGAGGCAGATATTTGGCATGGGAGAGCTTAGTTTTCAAAATACAAAGATTAATGAAGTTATGAGCCATGAAAAAAATGGTCTTACAAAGTAATAGAAAATAGGAAATACTTGTAAAAAGCAACTCTGTCAGCCTTTGTGTGTGATATATATCATCAAATACAGTTCCACACTGTGCAATTGAGGATGTTATCAAATATATGTATTTATTAATGAGCTACTGCTGATAAAAATACAATTTTATAACAGCCTGATATATACAAATAATAAAAAATTGTGTTTCTGTAAACTCACACAGGGATATAGTGCAGTGTCTAGCATGTAATACACTGTGCCAGGTCCCAAGGGTTATTAGTAAATGTACACGCCTTGCGGGCAAAACAGTCTCAACTTGGGGAGTTTCACTTAATTTATTGCCAATTAACCTAAACATTTAATTACTGATTGGGGTATTGAGAAACCAAGAAGACAAACAACTAAGCAAATACTTAGGGAAATGCCTTTCTTCCCCTTTCAGCTTCAGTCCAACACCTCTCCTTCCCCCTGCCGAGCCACAACTCCCCTTGTTTTCACCTCTGCTCAGTCCTTCCCAACCCTCCTGCCAAGGCGACAGGCCTGCAGCGGAGGAGGTCAGTCTCAGTGTGTAGTGGTTTATTTTTGCCACTCCTTGCTTCTGATCCTTTTCTTCTGCTTCTCTGCTGCTCCTTCCTTCTTGTTTCTTCTGCCCCAGCGTGGGTTGCCCATGGGCTGCAGTCCCTCAAGGGTATCCCAGCCCCGATGTGGGTCACCCCTTTCCAGAAGTGTGTCTCCAGCCATGCCCCAACAATGTCCCCTTCCACATGTCTCCAACAGCATCCCCTCCACCATTTCTCCTGCCTGTCACGGCCCCCACTCTTTCTTAAACTTGTCGGATCGCCATGGGCTCCCCTGAATGGCGGAGGTTTGGCGGGCGATGGGGTGCTCACACCGGTGCTGGAGCCGGCTGGAACTGGCTGCGACCGGCCCAGGGGAGATCATGGCCTCCCACCATGGGGCACCTTGCAGCCGCCCGCCGCCGCACCCTGCCAGGTGTGCCCAATGCACCCTATACAGCTCAGCTGAGCTTGAGCACACTGAAATACTTGCAGTTCTTAGGAGGTGTGACTCACTGAGATGAGATTCTGTGCTCCCACAAGATGTACAGCTCAGCTATTAATACAGGCCCATAGACAAATGCATTACATTATTCAAGGATGTACAATATCAACAGAGAAAAAATGCTGCTTTGCAAATGAATGGCCTTTTACATTACCCATGTGCCAAGATGATGCCAGGTACAATGGAGCATCAGCAAATGTTACATGATACATGTTTTCTAACATACATTCCTTGTTCTTACATTACTTACACAAGAGTGTGAAAATCGTGGTGAGACATTCTTCATTACAAGCAATGGCAAAAAAGCTAGCAAGATAGTAGTGTTCTTAAAAGTGATGGTATTTAAAGGTAACATTTTCAAAATATTCTTTTTTAGATTTTTTTTTTTTTTAATGATTTCTTATGTTGTTTTCAACCAAAGAACTCTGAGTAGTAGTGACCAGTCTACAGGACTAACTCCACCAACATTTCAGTTTGACTGTCCAAACAGCAGTTATGACAGTCGAGACACAATTCTGCATGGGACTGAAAGACTAAAATAGTGAGGAAGGAAATATAATGGACAGCCTGAGGTTGTCATTTGCAATTGTTGACCGAAAAAAAAAAAACCCAAACCAAAAACCAGTTAAAGGATAATTTTGCCAGAAAAAGCCTTGTAGCTGAGAAACTGCAATACCTATTGTTTTAATTACAGACTTTGTGTGTTGTATGCCAGGAGACCAGCAATGGAAAACCCAAGGTAAAAAGACACTCTTTTTATGTTTGGGCCATTTCTCAATAGGCATGAGGGAACAGGCTGCACTGGTACCCTAAAGTTTTCATTGCTGCCACAGTCTACATAGATAACCTTACCCTTCGCTCTTACATGCTAAGGAAGCAGAAGATCTTGGACAGCCTGTTCCTTCCAGATATTTCCACTCTGTCAAAGGGAATTCAGTTTCTGTTCTGAAAGTGAACTAAAAAGCTGATCTGTTTTTCCTTTGTGAACAAATCTGTTCAGGACACTGCCTTTCACTGGATAGAAAAGAGCCAGAAGCTGCCTGGAACGATGCAGGGTTCCACAGAGCTCTTTGAAAACCTCACTTAAGTGTCTAAAAAAAGTTTCACTTTTCCTGGAATCTTCATTTAGTTGTTTTCTATTTTGGGGCCAGAACAACAAGGAGGCTAGGAAGAAAGCCTCTACACATGGTGAAGTTGGTTCCACTTCTACAGAATGCTTAGAAGCAGACTTCTTAGCACCTTAGAAGGATGTAACTTAGCGGATTTAGGTTTAATGCAGTTCAGAAAACATTTGCCAAAATCAAATTCTGTTTGTCTTTCAGAGTTGCTTGTGCACACTCCTCACACAAAAAGCATATGCTTCTACTACGTCTTCTATTTCTCTGTCAGCATTTCTGTGATTTCTGTAAAGATACTCCAAAATGCCAGAAAATGAGCCTGCTTTGGAAGCCTCTGCAGTGTCCCTCTATGCTTCTATACATTGAGACATGGGCCACTTTGAGATCTGTTTACTTTTCAGTTGCTCAAAACTGAAATCACAAAGTATTTCTGTGTATTTGGTAAAATGTTTTGAACATTCTCATACAATTTTGCTTCTGCAATTTGTTTTTCATTGGTTTGCATTTTGAAAAACACAAAGTAGTCTTCAAAAAAGTCAAATGCCCTTTTCAACTGTGATTGCAAATTACATAAACAGCTGGAATAATGTTCAAGAACCTTGAACATTTCAGTCTCTGTGTTAGGGTTATCTGCATTCAAAACACTATTTCCTGATAGATACTTTGTCATATTTTTTCTACACTGTAAGTCTTTTTTGCTGAAAAAATGAACATGCCAAAGGATGTCAATAACATAAAGACCAGTCTCTATCTCTCCCTGATAACCAGCTGTATTTTATGTTTGAAACTTTCTTTTAAGCTTTTGATGCCGCAAATATTGTTCATTATCTAAATTTTCAGCTTGCCACTGAGATTCTCTGAAAGCCTGTGAAGCATTATCAGCAAGCTCTACCAAGTATTTCAGTTCCTCAGCTATCAGGACTGCACTCTTTGCTTTGCACTCTACACGGTATCTTAGCTTACTTCTAAAGACTTGACCTAGAGTATCTGATATGTATGAATTGTGTTGTGCTCTTTGTTTGGCTGCTTTGGCCCAGTATAATGCAGAGTCAAATTTCCTCTCTTTAATGTAGAAGAATATTGCTAAGGCTTGGTAAATGTAACCATTTTGCTCAAATCTAGTGGATGCTTGTTTTAACACATATTCCACATTACCACACTTCTCTGCCATATGAATGGCTTCAATTAAGGGGGAAACCATGTGTCTGACTCATTACCATGTTCCTTGTGCTGTCTAGTAATCAGCGGCATTTGTATATTGTGAATAAGTTTCTCTTGCTTTAACAAAGTCTCATACAATAAATCTTCTTTCAATAACTGCAATGTAATTTCACTTTTAGGCAAGTCATAGGTTAGTTTCAATTCTGTTAGGCTATGAGATGGTGTCAATGGGTGAATGATATGAAGACCTTTGTATCTCATGTATTCATGTACCTGATCATATATTAGAATATTGGAACAAATTCCTGTCTTTTCTATTAATTTATCTTTACTGCAGCCAATCTCTTAAGAATTCATTCCTAAGAATTCTTCACATAGATATATTGAAACTGTAGATGTTCTTACATGTGAGTTTAACAGTGTTAGATAGCAAACAAGTTGTGTTAGTTTAGAGGCAGTAGCCAAGTTATGCAAGGTACTTTTTACCACTTTTTCTATGTACTGTGGATCAAAGTTTTTCTTCATAATCATAAATAAATAGAAATTGTCAGGATTTGGATGCACCTTTACAATATATTTTCACTTCTGATCAAAGGCCCTTTACTCTTTTTCAGAAAGCATATGTTTTAAAGAAATGCTGTTCAATAGAATTGATTGTTGAACTTTCATCAGGATTCTGAGATCTCATACAGTTTAGAATGATCACTAAAGGAGTTATATACCGAATGCATTTGTCTGTTATAGCTGCCTGAATTACTTTCTGCAGAAAATAGACATTTTCTTGCTCTTCAAAATCATCCATGAGAAGTAACACTGGTAAATACCCTGTGTCGTTGTTTGCTCCACAGGTGAGTAAAGTTGTCAGCTATGTTCCAAAATCACTTGGTTTGTTTCTCAGAACAGCACATCTGAATCACTTCCGGAGGTCCCAAAGGATATGCATAGCTAATGTTGTCCCACCACAGCCTGGGTGGTGATAAAGGTTGATAATTTTTACAGGTGATTGATTCGCACTGTTAAATGAAGACACAATTAGGTGTTCAAGCTTTTCATAACTGTCCCTTCTGATAAAATCTCAAGTATAATTTTCAGAAGAAAAATAGAAATTCCACCATGATACTTTACCACCTCGATAAAAAACTTCTTCCCGCTCTTTCAGAAAATTTGTAAATTTATCTGCATCCTTCTCTATTTCTGTGTCTTTGCATTCATTTTCACAAAGTATTTCCAATGCTGCCATGGAGTCTTCTTTAGAAGAACGGTAGAATGACCAACAGAGGGCAGAAGTCTTTCAGAAAACTGTGTCACTGATTTTAATTTTATGATGGTACCATTTACCATTTGCAGGGTTAAATTAGAAACACATTTGTTTGAAAGTGCTTCCTCACTAAGGCCTCTAGCATGCAGAACACCTTTCGATTGCTGGTATGGACCTGCACCAATGCAAATTAGACCATGTATTCTAGTCCTTTTAATTCTTGGTAAAATGTTAAAAGCCTCAGTAAGGGGATCCGCTGAATCTTCCACTGTGGAAAGCAAAAGAAACACCATTAAAAACTTTCCACTTTGCTTTACATCTTTGTGTGAAAGAAATTAAATAATTTTTCTGACACAAGCAGTTCTGTCTTGTGATGAAGTGGGATCTAGTGGTAGTTCATTATTGCCTTTGAAGTCTAATCCACCATTGCAGAAAGTCCAGTTGGTGTCCTGATGTAGTTTCATCTTTTCAGCTTGTTCAGACACTAAACCCACCTTGTTTACATGATCATCTGGGAAGTAAAGTTTGGCATTTCGATTTTTTTTTTAAGTCTTGAACACACCATTCATTTCTGATTCAAAATCAAAGCCAAGCACAGCAAACCATTTTATTTCCTGTAAAAAGTCTAAATGTGAAGTTTGACTTGGGTGGCATCTGGTGATACCAAAATGTATTAGTCATAATAAGAGCTATCATCTAGTGAGTCCCTGTTACCTGTGAGTAGACTAACTAGCTTTAGTCCTTCATTTATTGACTTCTTTTGCTTTAACTTATATTCTTCCTCTGCTCTTTTACAAGAATCTGCTAAAGATGTCAAGATGCCTTTAAAAGTTTCAAATTCTTTTGTATTTTGAATATTTTTGGAACTAGCTCCATACTGGATGAAGACAGCTTTTTTCCAACTCTTACATTCGTATGTGTTGGTACAGAAATATTTTGTATCACAGATGCAGTGTTTGGGAACCACATCTATTTCAATGACAAACATATGTGGTGGAGTTCCATTTTGTAATAATACTTCCACAAATCTAAGTTCTTTAACGCAAGCTTTTGCAATGCTGGTGTATTGCTCATTAAAGTACTTTCCAATTAATTTATTCAAATGGTCAACGTATGCTTATTTCTTGGAAACTTTTATTCCTTTAATTTCCCCACATAGATTGTCACGTACTCCAAAATGAATAGTGCCATTTGTGCGGGAGTTCATCCAGGCTGCAGCAAATCTAGAGACTTCATTGCTAAGTTTCATCATGATATCCTCTTGTAGTGCCTTCTCTGTGTTGGTAAGTAATTTGAATTCATGTGCTGGATTGATGAGATTGAATGGCCCTGTTTCAAGGACATTAAGAATATTATACCATGTGTATAGTGTACCATCACTGAAATTATCAAAAGGACATGGCATACACATCTTTCCACTTGGGTGCTGGCTGTTTGACAGTGGCTTCCCTGATACATTCTCTTTGTCAGCTGACTTCATTGCTTTTTTGTGTTCTATGGGCTCTGTCTTAGAATGCTGCAGTATACTGAAATTAAATGACCCATATTTCTTCTTGCACTCTTTCTTTGCAATTTCTTCATCTTATCCTTCTCTATCAAGACTCTATTCACTGTCTTCTTGTTCCACAGCCTGGCATGAACCTTAAGCTAGAATGTCATGGTGTTTATTATTTGAAGAGCAGGCCCATGAGGTATGCCCGTTTCCACAAAATCTGCTTTAGGCATCAGTTTCAAAGTAAAACCAGTGACATCTTCCTTAAACAGGATTTCTGCATATTTCTGGTTAATCTTAACAGCTTCAGTTGCCCATTGTTTGACTTCCTCTTTTGTCCATTGTTCAATATGTTCATA
Source organism: Aquila spilogaster (assembly GCA_024606505.1). Taxonomy (NCBI): domain Eukaryota; kingdom Metazoa; phylum Chordata; class Aves; order Accipitriformes; family Accipitridae; genus Aquila; species Aquila spilogaster. The sequence continues at coordinate 31,859 of JANHGO010008014.1, read as the reverse complement.
GGAATGTGATTTCTCATTTTTTTCAGTGTTTGCATTTTCCATTCTTTAAGGAAAAAATCACAGAATTACTAAACGAGTGATTTATAATAGCCTATTAACTAAATAACACGTATTTCCTTACTATTATCAACCATTAATTTCTTCATTAGTGTAATCTGCCACATGGAATACAACAGTTCAATTAGGGGACATTGTGGGAATGTGAAGTAAGATCATATATAAGGCATTAGCTACTTCTGAGACAGATTGATTACAGAATGATTTTACTTGAATCCTGTTTTTAATCCACTTCTGTAGCTGACATTACACAAAGATTGTGACTGATACCTATTTGTGGTCATTTGGGCACCTATTTGTGGTTGTATGAGCTATCCAATAATAAAAAAAAAAATCATAAAATCACAGAATCATAGAATATCCTGGGTTGGAGGGGACCCACGAATATCATTGAGTCCAACTCCTGACTCCACACAGGATAACCAAAAAGTTAAACCACATATCTAAGAGCATTGTCCAAACACTTCTTGAACACCAACAGGCTTGGGGCCATGATCACTTCCCTGGGGTGCTTGACCACCCTCTCAGTGAAGAACTTTTTCCTAATATCCAATCTGAACTTCTCCTGATGCAGCTTTAAGCCATTCTCTTGTGTCCTGTCACTGGACACCAGACAGAAGAGATCAGCACCTCCCTCTCTGCACCCCCCCATGAAGAATTTGTAGACAGCGATGAGGTCACCTCTCAGTGTCCTCTTTTCTAAGCCAAACAAACCTAGTATCCTCAGACACTCTTCATAAGTCATGCCCTCTAGTCCTTTCACCATCTTTGTTTCCCTCTTTTGGATACATTCTAATATTTTTATATCCTTTTATTGTGGAGCACCAAACTGCACACAGTACTCGAGGTGAGGCCACACCAATACTGGGTAAAATGGGACAATCATTTATTTTGACCAGTTTGCTATACTGTGCCTAATGCACCCCAGGATATGGTGGGCCCTTTTGGCCACCAGGAGCACATTGTTGACTCTTATTGCACTTACCATCAACCAAAACCCCCAGATCCTGTTCTGCAGGGCTACACTCCAGTCTCTTGTACTCCAATCTATACACACATCCAGGATTACGCTGTCCCAGGTGCAGAATCTGGCATTTGTCCTCATTAAATTTCATACTGTTGGTGACTGCCCCACACTTTAATCTATCAAGAACTCTCTGTAAGTCCTCTCAATCAATGGCTCCTCTTAATTTAGTATCATTGGCAAACTTGCTTAGTGAGCACTCAACTCCTCTGCCCAGGTCATTGATAAAAACATTGAAGAGAACTGGCCCTAAAATTAAGCCCTGGAGAACACCACTAGTGACTGGCCACCAGCCAGGTGTTACTCCATTTACTACAATGCTTTGAGTCTAACTCTTTAGTCAATTGTTCACCCATCATGTTGTGTACATGTCGCAGATGGCTCTCATTAAGTAAGTTCCCAGTTTGGTGAAGAAGAAAAATCAACCACACACAGAAATCCAACCTTTTTTTCACCCTTAGATATGGTTAGGTACAGAATTTGCTTGAATAACACTGTGAAAATACATTGGGGTAGAAAGATACTGCTGTGATTACTTAGCTGTTGCTATTGCAAATGAAAGGAAAATATTTTCTGTATTACCTTTTCAGTACTGTTTGAGTTCACTAAGGTTTCTCAAATTAAACAAAAGCAAGTAGTTCAGCAGCATTTAAGTGACAGGAAGAAATGCATCTTACATTCCGCTTGGTCTTAGTAAATGTGGACTTTTTGCAAAAACTTTAAAGAAAGAACCACAATAAAATAATAAATAAAATAAAATAAAATAAAATAAAATAAAAGAATTCCCCTTAATCTGTCTAGTTTTACTTTATCCTCTCACTTTCTTTAGGAGAATTATATTCATTCATCTGAAATATTTCCTTTATGGAATTGCACCCACCTATAGCTGTTGCATTAGTGATAATGGTCTCCTCCATCCATCTTTTCTTATTCAGAGCTGAGTGTTCCTGAGACAAAATGACTTCTTAGATTTTTTTCAGTGAAATTTTGTTTTCTGAAAGAACACTCGGTTATCTAAGCTACCCTAGCAACATGCTTTCCTCAATCTATTATTTGATTCCCTAAACTGTAAACTTTAATGGGAAGCAATAGTAAAGATTTTTTATAGCTCTCCTACCTTTGGCCAAGCTGCCTCCTGATTTAACTAATGAACGTGAGGGCAGAGAAAAAAGTGGGGCTGCAGGCTACGGAAGCCTGCAGTTACTTTTTCTCTTAACAGACCCTCCCTTTTGCTCACAGAAAAAGAAAAACTAGTTTCTAGTTCTTTAAAATGCCACTATGGTAAGCACATATTGTCAAAAATTGAGGGTGCAGGGGGAAAGAAGCTCAATGTTTTTATTCCATGACTGAAGTAGCTATGGTATTCACCAGTAACTCCACCCAGGGTCTCTAAAAGCTGAGAAAAGAAACTGAAACCAAAGCACTTCTGCTCAGAGACAGTGTTCAACCCAGCAATGTGAAAGTATGGTTTTAATTCCCACCGAACTTGTACTTTCTAATAGAGATACAATTTACTCCTAACATAAAAGCAAACATGTTTATGTCCTTAAAACAGTTACTCCACCTTTCAGTGTTTGGAATCCCCCTAAAGACATAAAGCTCCAGAATGAGATACTTTTCATTTCTTAGACTTGATGCAGTGTTTCTGTGTTCCATGTTGTTGGCTAGTTAATGATTCTGGCCTACTGAAATACGTTCAAGATGTCCTTTTCCAACATGGAACAACTCTATCATAGTATTTCTGCAGAATAATTTCTTTGAGGACATATTCCTTGGGGTATTTCACTGTAATCTTGTAGCAACCACTTTTCATTTGCAGATGTTTAACAGATTTGGAAGAGTTTATTTTAGTAGATTATAGATACTTTTATATATAAAATTAATGTCTAAAAAAAAATTATCAGACTAAACCATCAGATCTTCATAAAATATTCCAGCCTAGGAGTAAATATGCATGTACTTACTTTAACTGTTCTGTTCTGCAGGTTTTTTCCTGTAGTCGTTCAATACAGGTGTTTTGTTCAAGCACAAAACCCAACAGCCAAAATTCAGCTGAACTGCTCTTCTAAAGTATAGGAAAAAAACCCCTAAAATTAGTTCATAAACTTCTAACAGAAGCCTGGGGTCAGAAATAGTAGGAAGGAAAGAACATCGATAAGACATATGATCAGTTTTTCCCAGTGGCAAACACCCATCTCTAGGGGAGAGAAATGATAGTGCCTGCTAGAGAATATTTATTATTCCTTACCTTTTCCTTGCATGCTTCTAATTTACCCTTCCAACACAGTGTTTAAATGCTGTAGACTGGGCAAGTCAGAAGCTGGATGTTGCAGAGAAATAGATGCAAGGTGTTTGGGAGGTTCTACTGCTCTCATTCCCTTTTGCTTTCTCTTTTACGAACCAAGGTTGCTTCTGGTCTGCTTCTCCTAACTTCCTGTTTGGGAAGTCTTTGTTCTCTTAGGAAACTAATGCCAGAATTCTGTTCTAGGATGCCTTTATTAAAACACTCACACAGCACTGTCTTGAGCTGCTAATACTTAGCTAATAAAATGCAATTAATTAGACATGTGGTCTTAAACCAGCAGAACTTTCCTGGAATTAAAGGGGAAAAAGGGAAATAATACAAGAGATGCTTTTGAGAAATGTGAATATTCAATATTCAATATCTTCACTTTTGAATAATCAGGCTTACCAACTTGCTCCTCATCTTGGTTGTTTGACTTCCCACACTGCAAATATGTTAGTTTATTCCTGGTCTCCTTCTTCGGAGCAAACAACTGGTTTGATTTGAAGTGTAGCTTGGGTATAGTTCTGTGGATAGTTTACTCCAGAAATGTTTTCCCTTAGGCAGTGTGCTCATATTGCACGGTATCAGCCTCCAGCGCCCAGTGAAAAAGCTTTATCTTGTAATACCCTGCTATTGACTGCTTCTACTTCCAGTGTTTCATGGTACTGACACCGATCTTGCAATGCCCTACTCCAGTGACCATTGCCATTACCCTGTTTTTTCATCCTTTGCCCTTGACTGTCTTGAATGACCATGATAAGCAGCAAGCATCTGAAGAAGATAATGACGTCCATTAAAACACATTTGGGAGGGTGGCAGCAAGAGTGCTCACACTAGCAGTTGTGTGTCCAATCCCACAGATTAAGAGGTTGAAAATCCTTGTATAGGGTGTGAGGACTCACATTGGAGCAGTTCATGAAGGACTGCAGCCTATGGGAAGGACTCAACCTGGGACAGGGGAAAAGTGTAAGGAAGAAAGAGCAGCAGAGAGGAACAGCTATGGACTGACCAAACTGTTACAAACTGACCAGAGTCCCCCGTTCCCCATCCCCCTGCACCACTTGGGGTGGCGGAGGAAGGAGGTGGAAGAGTTGGGAAAGATGGAGTGAAATTCAGCCTGGGAAAATGGAGTAGGGTGGGGGAAGTTGTTTTAGTTTTTTTCAGTGTTTCTCACCATCCGACTGTATTTTAATTGGCAATAAATTAAATTAATTTTTCCCAAGTCAGGTCTGTTTTGCCCATAATAGTAACTGGTAAGTTATCTCCCTTTTTCTTGACCCAGGAGCTTTAGCACCTTATTTTCTCCCCTATCCTGCTGAGAAGGGGGAGTGAGAGGGTGGCTGGGTGGGCATCTGGCAGCCAGCCAAGGCCAACCCACCACAATCCTTTAGAATGATACCTGTTCCGAGGACAACTGGGTGAGGTCACCAGGGTACTGCAAGTTTTAGAAAGCAAACAGCATCTCCAGCCACCACAAAGCCAGCTGTGGAAAAGCCAGCATCTCTTCCAGCTGTTGATGCTGATCATAATACTATTGTTTTCTATCCTTATATGCTTCCCTATGTATTTTAGCTATGTGTATTTCTTAAGTCCTGGCATGCACCTGTCTGCTATTGCACAAATTCTTGTAAGAAAAATTATATCACTACTTGTTGAATCCCTAATTGCTGCATTTTTCAGGAATGCATCCTCAGCAGATAGAATGGTATGGCTGTGCATTAAACACTCCTGTATATTCTCATGTCAAGGCTAAAGAATACAAAGTAATGCTTGATGTGATGCAATAAAAACGTCACCTTTCCAGGCTATGGTGCAGGTCTGACATTATTTTAAACACTCTTGTATGAAAAATTATAAGAAATAATAATACTGTCTTTGACTCAGCATGTGAGAACACCAAGTGCCATGAAGTACAGCAACTTATTTAGATGCTGCTGGCCCTGAGCACTGTGGATGTGAACCATTGCTGCACCCTTTTGCTTGGGAAAGAGTGGCTGCTTTCTCTGGCAGGTGCCTTTGTTTATGGAGGTATAGCCTGCTTCCCTGGAGATCATCAGTTTTCTCCCTGTAGCTGTGTGTGCTTGCTGAGGCAGCTGGTTACTTCTCATTTGTAGGAATCCAAGCAATGCCCAAATTGAGCTGCTGCCCCAGAAGGGCTGTTGAGTTTCCCCAGCTTCATCGCAGTTAATAGAGTCACAGCTCTGCTGCAAGTTAGGGGGACTTGCCTGGTGTTCCAAGTTACCTACCCCATGCTTGAGGCTGCTGGCTGGGAGGCTGTGCCAACAATGTATCCTCATATTAACCAGATCATTGTTGGTATACCTAGCTAGCTGTGTTTTCTCATCTATCATTACCACTAGTCAGGTTCGATCCTATCAGTCTTGTGAGACAGACTCCTCTTTAGCTGCTCTGCTCTCTGTGCTTTGACTAAGTTGTTCATCTATTGTTTTCACAAGGTTTAGGGTTTGGGGTTTTTTTGGTGTTAGCTATATCCATTAACCATGTCTGCTGTTTTGGTATGGTACGTCTTGCCAATTTGGCCATCAGCAGCATCCCTTTCCCACAAGTTTTTTCCCTTCAGATGCCATTGGCAGACATTTAAGCATGAAGATTGTTGATGTGGTTCTCCAGCATAAAATCAACTCTTCTAGAATCAATTCATTATTTATTAAAATAAAAATTCTTATTGCACATCAGGTCTTACCCTGTAGTCTCATTATTCAGCAAAACTGAGTCAAAGATACTATCTTGTTTCTCAGTGACTGGTATGGAAACTCAGCACTGAAATCCTGTCCCCTGCTGCAACTCATAGGATTTGTTCTCTAAGATGTATTAGAAGTTCCCGTAATGACACCATTCCTTCTGCATTTTCTTTGCCTATTGAAATTAGAGATCACTGTTCACATCCAGCATGATCTGTAGATCAGACTGCCAGCAGTTGTCAAGTTTCCAGTTATAAGAGCTTCCAGAGTTATTTTGATTCCTGCTATTTCCTCTAATTTCTTTATATTTGTCAAATCATTATATGTACAATATTATTCTGCCATTTCAACCTTTATCTTTTGACACATATATTCAATGATTATTACCTCACTGTATTTCTGTTACCTTAATAATTCCTCCTATCACATTGTGCACCAACACTTGCAATAATCCAGCCAGCTCCTTGAGTTATTAGTGAAAAAAACATTTGCATGATCTTTTACAAAACTTGTTTCTTCTTCCTTTTTTTCCCTTTTTTTCTAATTCAGCTCTGTTCCCTAAGTTTCTACTCACCCATTTCTCATGTTGTTTCTCCTTGCTGACCTACTGATATTTATCTGTTCCAGTATCTATTTTTCAGGTGTGGAGGTCACACAGAAGCCTCCAGAGCTTTTTATTTTCAGAGGCAAATCACTTCTGTGTCTACTCTGGCAATAACCTCTCAACTTTTCTTTAAGAAGACTTACTAGTCACGTAGGCCTGTATTTTCCTGATGCTGATGTGACTGGCCATCTCTCTCATCATTTCCTCTGTTTGCCCATCATCGTCCCTTAAGTTCTTTCTTGAAACCTCCTGCATGCTACTTTCTTCCCTTCTAGGGTTGTGCTTCCTGAGGCTTCTCTTTAAAGAAAGGAAATGAAATGACAAATACCAATCAGAAACACCCACAAATACATATACAGTGATCACTGCATTGTATTCTTCATGTTTTTCTGCCTGCTGCCACTGGCCCACAGGAAGGTACGTTCCCTGGTGTTTACTTAAATTCTCAGTTGCTGAACAGGGAAAGTTGAGTGAAAGGCATATGATCCTTTTCCCTGGGGATGAGCCTTGCAAGCACTGTAATGCTAATAGCAACCAGTCCAGAGAGAGCGGGACCTGCTAGTCTTTTAGGAGCAGCAGGCAGGTCAGCATAGATCATTTCCATGTAGTTCTTGGTTTATCAGCCAACAGAACTGATGTTCAGAGTGGGACTCACACCAGCCTTGCTCGGTTGTGCGCTCTGATGAGCTCACAGCCTGAGGGAATCTCTGCAGGCATAAGCCTGTATCTACATAATCTTAGTGCTCATGTAAAGAGCAGCTGCACTCCTTTGATTATTGCAGGCCAGTTATCTGTTGAGCCACTCTGTGGGTGTTAGTTTCATTTTCTTAAATTGCTGGCTGTTTCCTGATTATATGGTGTGGTGCTGTGTTTCCCTGAGCTGTGTTGTATGGGCTGATGTGACAACCATTCGCTCCCTGCACCAACATTTAACAGATGGCTCTTAACCTGACATTCCCCAGCAGCTTGTGATCTCAGTGGGCTTTGAAGCAGTATCATCCTTCCCCGAGTTCTGGCCTCTTCTCTTGCACTGTATGATTGTGTGGTGAGCTGGCCCAAGGAACTGAAGCACTCTGTTATGTTTCAGCTTACTCTATGGACAGATCAGATCTGGTCAGCTTTCTGTGAGGTTGCTTGAGCTTCTTACTAGTGCAGGTCAGACCATTCCAGTGGAAGGTGCTGTAAAACCACATATTGTATGGACATGTGCATTTGCAGGCTACCAAAATCTACACAAACAACAGCTGAAATTGTTATGCATATTCTTTTGTGTTCTGCAATGTCAGTCAAAGTATGGGAAGGCTCTAACAGGTAATTGCAAAATGGCTTTGATTGCTCCTAACTTGCCTTGTTCTTTGCTGTTATTTTTTGTAAGGTAACTGGCTGCTTAAAAGGCTTGGACATTGTAATCTGAAACACTGCTGTTACCTGGTTAGCTGCTTCTCTAGGAAATACACAGCTCCCTTCTCACCCTCACAATTTCCCTCTTTGTTTATGCATTTTGTTATAAAATTATACCTTGCACTTATATTATACAAGGCACTTGGGGAGTCAGAGGATTGGAGGAAGCCAGGCTACCAGGTGTCTCTCAGGAATGAACCTGCAGACCTCTGAGACAACCCAACCTATTTGATCTAGAATAGGCTAGAATAGACTATTTTTTCAGTTGGAAGGGACCTACAATGATCATCTAGTCCAACTACCTGGCCAGTTCAGGGCTGACCAAGTATAAGCACGTTGTTAAGGGCATTGTCCAAATGCCTTTTAAACACTGACAGGCTTGGGACTTCGACCACCTCTCTAGGAAGCCTGCTGCAGTGTTCGACCACCCTCTCTGTAAAGAAATGCTTCCTAATGTCCAGTCTAAACCTCCCCTGACACAGCTCTGAACCATTCCCAAGCTTCCTGTCACTGGATCCCAGGGAGAAGAGATCAGCACCTCCCTCTCCACTTCCCCTCCTCAGGAAGCTGTAGAGAGCAATGAGGTTGCCCCTCAACATCCTTTTCTCCAAACTAGACAAGCCCAAAGTCCTTAGCTGCTCCTCATAGGACATTCCTTCCAGCCCTTTTACCAGCTTTGTTGCCCTCCTATATATACTAAGTAGGTCTTTCCTTTTCCTTGTCTTATTAGAGATGGAGGAGTGATCACAGCCCCTTTTGTTAGAAGAACTTTTTCTACATACTAGAAGACTTATTTCATCTTTCGTGGTATCTTTTCCCACCAAGACAAAACATTATTTTAGACCTTTTCTAAACCTTTTTTTCTCATTTATGTTGCTTCTCAAAGGCTTTCCTGACTTGCCTGTATCTTTCAGACACACTTGAAAGGAATTTCAAATGGAATCCAGTTTTCTAACTGCCCTAGCTTGCTCCTTAGAATAGTGATCTGGAATATTTGAATGTAATTGGAATGTTCTGCAATTTTAGACACAACTTGTGGATGGGACTAAGCATGACAGGCTTAAAGGACTTGGAAAGTGCTTGAAAGCCAGGTTTTAAATTGAATATGATTTGATAAATATAAAAAATCAGCAAGGTGAAGTTAAAGAGGAAAGTGTAGCTGTAAGGAAAACATATGAATGACATCCAACACAATTTTGGTTTTGCCCCAGGTAAGCTTTTGTTTTCACTTAGCAAAACAACCTTATTCATTTACTATTAAGATGGAAAAAAGCTATATAGGAGGTACTTTTTAGAACTACAGGAAATACAAAAGATGTACCTTGGTGAAAATCTCAGTGTTGACATTAGACAGTACTTTTCTAAAAAAGAACATGTGTTCATTTTTGGTTGGGGTATGCTGTTGTATCGAGGTGCTCTAGTTCGGAAGCCCTGCCCTAATATTTCTACATTAAATTGTATCTGAGTTATGAGATCCACTGTGACCAGCAGCTTTGTACTTTGCCCTGGAACGCAGCACATAGCCTGAAGAGATACATACATATTATCTTTTTAGGTGGAGCAGGATTTCCAACACGCTGGTATTTGCATTGCATGTTTAACTGAACTGTGATGCAAATTTATACTTGAACAGACTCCTTAGATGTCTAATCTTTTATTTGTCTTCTATGCGCCTTGCCTATTGTTTATTTACCACAGATTCTAATCAAGAAATGATCCTTTGCTTTTTTCCTCATTATTTTAACCACACAGCACAGCTGTCACTTTCTATCCCGAGGCTGCATCAGTTTCATTGCTTACAATGTGATCTGTTTATATCTGTCTGTGAAGTGTTTGGAAACTTCTGCTGCAGTTCTGTGCCTCTCTAGAAAAGCCTTACGGCCTCCACAGAAAAGCAGTGAGGGAGCAGGGCTTCTACTGTGTAGGAGCTAGGCTCATTTCATGCACTCAGTAATTCCCCTTTATGAGGAACTACTTGTTGACCAAAAATTTCTGTATAGACTGACATGGACTGTTAGATTGTCAGCCAGTGATAAAGATTGGATCCTGCACTTTGATGTTTTTAAGAGATGCTTATGAACAACATTCTGCAGTTTTTCATGTGTGAGTAGAAAATATACTCAAAAATACAGCATGACTTACTTACTGTTCAAGGGCATTCTAATACAATGGTATTAAAAAAAAAATCTTCGGTTGGCTGCAAAAATATTCTTGTCACAGCCATTTAGCTACCTAGAAAGTAGATGTTATAAATCAGGAAGCTTCTTAAAGGAGGCAGGATTGAGGAATCAGTCCCCCTTCAAATGTACAAGTCATCTGGGACACACTTACTTCACATGTCTGTCAGAAAAAGTTAGTGTTTGCTAGTATTAACTCCTTTCCCTTTCTCCTCCCTGTCCCAAGCATAGTTACCCAGAACATCCTGCCATCTCCTGTGGGAAGCCATTGCCCTCTAGCTTCCAGAAAGATGTATGATAGAGATGCATTGATAGCAGTGTGGTGACAGATTTTCAAAGGAATTATGCTAACACTGAAGAAAGTTCATAGGAAATATGTGATTATATTTTATCTGAGTAAGGCAAAAAGAAATAAAAAAGAATTAAGCTACTTAAAACAAAAAAGTTTTTTAACTTGAGATTATAAAACAATGAGCTCTTTCCTTTTCAAGGTTCAGCTTTCTACAGATAAAGCTTGGAGGTACGTGCACAGTGCTGTGCTTGTTTTTTGCCTTCATATCTAGCTTAGCTGGCCATACATGTTTTAAGGGGGTGGTTAATGGAAGCATACATTTTCTTTATATTAACATGAACTCACTGTGTTATAACTGCTAGTGTCATTTTTTCTGAGAACTATCTACTGATCATGTCCTTCCCTGGGCTCACAGAATCACAGCATGGCTGAGATTGGAAAGCACCTCTGGAGATCATCTAGTCCAGCTCGTGCTCAAAGCAGGGTGTTAGGAAAATCTCATTCCCTAACTATTATACCAATTAATCTTTATAGTACAAAATTGTATTAACTTTCTTTAAAAAAAATTTTAGTTTACATTGTATACTGAATAGCCATGCTTCAGCAAGCAAGATAAAGGACACCAGCTCATCATAAGGAGGAGGACAACCTAGCCCCTGAGATAAGGACTTTGCTTCTCAGAATCTTAAAAGCTGTCCATGAAGGATAAAAGATACCCCTGGACAACCAAGATGACACCAGCATCCTAGCCCCTCTAACACATCTTTGAAACCGTCCCATTGTCTGTCATCATAGATAAGTAACTATAGCAAGATCTACTCCAGGGCTGTCTGATCAATAGAGAAGCAGGTGGATGATGACACCATAGAAACATAGTTGCTCTGCAAAGTTTTACTATGATTAGTAAACAGTAATGTGTGTTTGTTAAGTAGCAATTAGTCAAATTGTGTTGCACCTGAACACTTGAAACACTTGTACAACCACGTTCAGGTGCCCCAATTTGAATGGGACACCTCATGCACATGAATAAAAGAATTACTCTTGTAATTCTATGCTTTGCATCCTAGCCTCATTCCTTAGTTGGCATGGGCCAGTTGCAAATTATCTTAACAAGGGTCAGCTACAGCAGGTTGCCCGGGACTGCATCCAGTTGGGTTTACAGTATCTCCAAGGATGGTGACTCCACAGCCTTTCTGGGCAGCCAGTTCCAGTGTGTGACCACCTTGACAGTAGAAAAGATTTTCTTATATTCATACAGAATTTACTGTGTTTCAGTTTGTGCCCATTGCCTCTTGTCCTGTCACTGGGCACCACTGAAAAGAGCCTGGCTCTGTCTTCTTTGCACCCTGCTTTGAGGTATTTATAAACATTGATAAGATCCCCCTGAGTCTTCCCTTCTTCAGGCTGAACAGTCCCAACTCTCTGAACTCACCATTGTATGTCAGATGATCCTTCATCATCATTGTAGGCCTTTGCCTGATTCAGTCCAGTGTGTCCATGCCTTGTACTGGGGAGCCCAGCACTGGACCCAGCACTCCAGATGTGTCTCACCAGTGCTGAGTAGAGGGGAAGGGTCACCTCCCTTGACCTGCTGGCAACGCTTCTTCTAGTGCCAGCCAGGATACTGTTGGCCTTCTTGATCTTGCTGTAGTCCTAATAGTATTGTGGAATATTAGTCTGTTGCCCTGTAAGAAGGGGTTAATGTTTCAAAGCCATAACGAAGTGTAAGATAGAGCATTCTCATATAAGCAGTGGTGAAAGCCCGAAGTGACATTCTTCAGTATTCTTATGAATTGCCTTTAAGCTATGTAGTAAGAAAAGACCAAGTCCTACACACCACCTTGTGATTTGGTACAAGTGCCTGGAGTTGCTCTGACTGCTGTTGCTGTTCCTACACTCTGCTTCCAGTTATGGCTTATCTTCCCTACCTTGATCTCAAGTCCACAGCCTCACTTCATCAAAGGAAGCCATTCTTCACCCTCATCAGTGGGCAAAAACCTCCACAAAAGGGAATGAGAAGAAAACGTGACAGGACTTTTTCTAATTTATTTCCCTCACATTGCAAGTTTTGAACATACTACATTCTCATTACCCCCATCTCACATTTGAACAGCCCAATGTATACATCATCTAGTTTCATGGACAAACTCTCCATTGGTTTTGGTAAGATTTGGAATAGATCTTACAGCAGTAAAGAAAAGATTAGCAATCTCTTTTGAATGTGGTGGTACCAGTGAGAAAAGGCCAGGAATCCAATATGAAAAGGTTTTCTTTTTTGGCCATTAAAATTCTCTGACATTTCAGAGCTGTTTTCTCCCCACAGTTTATTGTTTTTATACATCCACCAAAAGCATTTTTCCACCAGAAGTAGCTAAGTGGACTGTGCAAATTTTGGAAGAATAGTAAAGAATGAGCAGTTTGAACAGGAATTTAAACCACTAGTGTGTTTTTGTTTAACAGCCAGTAATACACAAGACACAGTGAAACAAAAATAGATGAGAACACTATAATATAAGCAGAAGGCAACTTGCCTGTGCTTGCTCTCTGTCTCTTGCAATAACATATTTCTATTTGCAGAGCTAGTTCTCCTGTCATAGCTAGAAGAATTATTTAAGCCAATCAATGAGCTTTTCTTCTTTCTACAGCAAAACAATTTTCCCTAGCAGTTGAGTTTTTGTCAGTAAATTTTGGTTGTAAGTGGGGAGTAGGAACATGGCTGTCATGACCTGCATACACCTTCACATTTTTCAGACAGGTTGTAGCTAGATGCAGAGGGGAAGCCCCAGGGTGGCAGGGGGGGCGGGGGGTACGGCAGGGCTGGGGGTGCTCTTCCTGTCCTGCTGTGGGACAAGGGAAGGGAGAGAGCGTTCAGGTAACATTTTGCTTGACCTTCCCCAGAGCAACAGGCAAATTTTTTTTCCTTATTTATAAACCTAATGATATATGTCCGTTCCAGTGAAAATGCATTGCCATACAGCGACCTACAGAACTATTAGGCTTTATGTGCTGAATAAACAAAATTATTTTATTAAAATATTGTACAGGTATTTTGCAGAAGTTTAAAAGACTGTTAGGTGGACTTTTGTCTTAGATTACTAAAGTCATCTCACATTATTGACAGATGGCTTAATTTGAAATGGCTTGCTGATCTATTACCAAGACATAAGAATATATTCTGAAACAAAACGTTTTGAGACCCTTATAATGCACTTAGGCATGGGCCAAATGTGCCTACAGTGAGCTTAAAAGAATGAAGAACGGAACTGCTATTGAACCGATTTATTTTCGTTTGTCATGAAAATACTTAGAACAATGTATACTCCTGGCAGTTTTAAATACAGAAGCTCCAGAGGTGGAGAAACAGTTATTTCTGTAAATCCATGTGCATTTTTAGCCCTGTGGCCCTGCAGTGACATCAAATGTGGTAAGATGGAATGGTGTCGAGCACTTCAGAAATCTGTATGCTCATTTCAGAAAAAATATCCACTCCAGCAAGATGAGCGTGAAAATCAGACTTTGCACATCCCAAAGGGTTGTCCCAATTTGAAACACACAGATGAAGTCAGTTTTGAATGAATGTCATGGTTTAAACCCCAGCCAGCAACTAAGCACCACGCAGCCGCTCACTCACTTCTCCCCCCCACCCAGTGGGATGGGGGAGAAAATCAGGAAAAGAAGGAAAACTCATGGGTTGAGATAAGAACAGTTTAATAGAATATAAAAAGAAGAAACTAATAAAGATAACACTAATAAAGTGACAGCAGCAATGATAAAAAGATTGGAATGTACAAATGATGCACAGTGCAATTGCTCACCACCTGCTGATCGACACCCAGTTAGTCCCCAAGCGGCAATGCCCCTGTCCCCGCTTCCCCCAGGTTTTATACCGGACATGACGTCCCATGGTATGGAATACCCCGTTGGCCACTTTGGGTCAACTGCCCTGGCTGTGTCCTGTGCCAACTTCTTGTGCCCATCCAGACTTCTTGCTAGCTGGGCATAAGCAGCTGAAAAATCCTTGACTTTAGACTAAACATTACTTAGCAACAACTGAAAACATCAGTGTGTTATCAACATTCTTCTCATACCTAGCTCAAAACATAGCACTGTACCAGCTACTAGGAAGACAATTAACTTTATCCCAGCTGAAACCAGGACAATGAACCATGGAGGAATTTGTGGGGATGACCCCTGAGCTTCTCGATCCTTCAGGACAACTTCAGTACTTCAGAGTTCTGCCCAAATATTTCTACCTACAGCCTCTGCCTGATGCCTTCACATCAGAGGGTTATTTCTTAGGGAGAAAATCTGGTGACTACATTTATCTTTGAGATCACTTCAGTACTTCTCTTGAACCTGGGCAGCACCAGCTGCCTCTGTGAAGTGCCAAGTCCTCTTGTCCTCACACACAACAGTGAAGTTGTCCTTTTCCCTTTTTTTCAGCATCATGAGATCAGAATACTCATTGGAAATGGTGTTATTTTTCCTCATCTTTGAAAGAAGGAGGTGGGAAGAATGTTTAGTAAACGTGGATTAGGGAGGTATTTTAAATAAGTGCAAATTATTTTTCATAATACAGAGAACTTTAAATGATCCCATCCAGCCTGTCTGAAAGGGTCGACACACTGTATGCTTTCTCATTACTCACCCTAATGATTTTCCACACATTTAGCTGTTACTGAAGTATCCTTTTTTTTCTGTATATTATTCTAATTCAATTCATAACTCCTTTTTTCCCTGGCTGCAGCTAACTGACACCATCTAATAGCTGACCCTGTGGAAATAATAATGAATTTTCCTGCAGGATTCAGACACCTGCTAACAGAACTTCTGGAACAGGATTCCTCTATTTGTGAAGGGACTTGTAGCACACTCTCTGTTTAAACAGAGTAAGATTGGTTTCATTTGCACCAGAGAATTATAATTTTAATATATAAATAGCCTGAACATTCGGCAGCTTGCAGAAATTACTTGAATATTACTTGCTCTTCTAGTCAATGAGAAACAGGCTTTTCAGCAGCAAATAGAAAACCAGATCAAATGCAAAGGAAACAGAATTTAATGAGAACACATTATTTTGAATAATATACATATGTACATTTTGAAATTGTAACTGCCTGACAGATCAGTTTCTATGTTTGTAAATGAAAAGAAAATGTTACATTAAATGAGTTAAAAGAATGACTTCATTTTAAACCCCAAATGTATTTTGCAATCTGACATATTGCATTTATTACTTTCCAAGCCAATATGGAGACCTTCTCTTGTAAAAGTCAACCCCAGTGAAAAAAACCCATACACATTCTTTTGCCATTTTTTTTAATAAAACAAGCGTGGGAGGCATCTTGGGCTTGACTCCTCCCTGTGCCTCCCACCCACTATTGTAATAAAACATATAGGTTTTATACTGCAATTTTTAAGCTGTCCCTTTGTCTTTTGTAGTCACAAAAAATGAAAAAAAAATGTAAGGAATGAAAAAACCCACCATATTTTTCAAGAAAATATTAATTAAAAAGAAGCAAAAAAAAAAATTTTTAAAATGGGCAATTTGGAGCACCCAAAGGAAAGGGATTGTCAATCTGAAGAGAAATTGGTACTTCAAGAAATGCTGGCATAAGCCTTTGCCATTCTTGGAGTTGTTGGTATTTCCTTTCAAAATATATTAAAGAAAAAGAAGTCACTTTTGTATTTTCAGGTGCTTTGATTTCCTGTTCCCATGTCTTCATATACATCTAGGAAAGAGCATACATATAGAGAGAGATTGATAGACAGATAACAGTTGACCACAATGCTGTCTTTCTTTTCTTTAAAAAACACTGTTGCAAACATATAAACAAACCAGCAGTTCTAAACACAAAAGTAAAATAGTTCTTCAGCCTGAATGACAGCTCCGGGGGCTTATTTGTAATGCACTGATATTTGACTGAATCTTTAGTATGCATAAGATCTCTAGTTTTGAAAAGATAAGACAGGTCTCAGCCATAAATAATATAATAGCTAATATAGCACCTCACATTGCTGCTTTTTCAGTACAGATATTTCAAGTTGCTCACACACTATCAACAATAATGTACAGGAGCACCTGCAATAAGGTAGCAGTAATGGTAGGCTGAGCAAGTGTAGTCCGCAGTACAAACCCCGTGCTGAAATGCCTGTCAAGGGTTTGCATCCTTATTGCTCTTCAGCAGTTTGCAGAGCAAAATTTGTTAAATGGTTAATGCTTGATCTGAGAGAAACAGTGTGTATGGGGGGAGAGGGAGATGATATAAATTTATCCTCATTTGAAGTGAAAATGAAACCTAAGTTACAAACAGTTTCTGCTTGCAGAAGAGCTGTGAGCTGTCAGTGCTTATGTACAAAAGTTGGCTAAACTTCTTGCTCATTAGCTTTTGCAGCCATTTTCAGATTTCCTTCATATGTGGAAGAGCCTGTAGTCCAGTTTGTCACAGGATTTATATTTAGTTTAAAAAATGTGCAAGGGTCATACCCCTCCCCCCCCAAATGGCTTGAAAGAGTATGTTTAATGAAAGAGTTGAGTATGTGGCAGTCACATAACACCCTGTGACTGTGGAGCCCAGAGATGGAGCAGAACAGTTTCCTCAAAAACTTATTTCACGTTTTCCCTTTGATTCTTTGGAGGAGCAGGGGAGGTAAATCTGCACAAGACTGTTGTGAACAGTGACTAATATCACCATGCGAATGTAAAAGTACAAAGCCAGCTATCATCTCAGCTCATTTTTTGACTGCAATTAGGTTATGAGTCCATCAGTCCAAACCCAAGAGAATTTAAGAGTTTAATTAGTTTCCAGCAGTATTCTTACTTTTTAAGAGCTGGGACACATCTAAAATTTCGTAATTATACAGAGCATCAGATGCATATGTGCATGTGTGGGTGAATGGATAAAAAGGCTGATAAAAGCATAAGGAAAAGTGGAAAGAAGCAGCTATTCCCAGTGTGTTAGGCATTGGCTAGTCTGTGAATTTGCTGGTACTGTCACTGGGATTTCTAATAGCAAGAGACAGAACATCAGCTAACACTGTAGATGTTAGATTCAAAGAGAGGATTTGAAAGATTCTCAGACTGTAAATCTGAGAATGAAACACTGTTCTTGACTTATTTTTCTTTGCACATTAATTCTAATAAATGTATGAAATTACAGCAGTTCCAGTCAGAACCACTGGGAAGAAGAGTAAAATGATCACTTTACCAACAAACCTGTTTGGCTCCCATAGCATCTGTTCTTTTGTTTTGCACAAAGAGAAATCCCCACCGTAAGCAGAGTGCAGGCAAGCTCTGTATCATTTTTCCCATTAACATTGCTGATTACTGTACAGATGGCTGCATACCAAGTCCATGGGATCCATCCATAAGCAATCATCACTTTGCACTACAGGAGTTTGGAATTACTTTCCCAGCTCCATTCCCTGTTCTGTGGTGTTTTGTTTTTTCCTTATACTGAATGCTGAAGCATCCTGCTGCAAGTGCCAGTATCGACTTAGTTGTCCTTATTCATCTCCCACTCAGAGTGCTCCTTCGCAGCAGGTCAGGAGTTGGAAAATTCATGAAAGTGATCTTTCTAATCTGAGTAGTTTACCCGTTGTCATGTTTAGCGGATTTTATTAGTGAAAATTTTGTTCCTATGTTTCTTTTTTAAAATCTTGATATATGAAAAGATCAGCAAAATGAATCCTTTACAACTGTAGAATATGTTTTGCAAAGTTTGAGCTGAAATCTGAACTGTTACAAAGTTCAAGTTACCTTTACTTTGAATTTATTCCTTTTTTAGAGGGGTCATGTATCAGTGAGAAAGTTGAGAAGGAAGATATGTAGGAGGAAGAATAAGAAAAGATGTACTTTATGAATGCTATTTTTTACATCTGGTTTAAAAATTCATCTTAATGTTCAAAGTGAGTAACTCCAAGCAGAACAAAAATGTCATTAGTAATCCATTATTGCTTTCTCACTGATCAGCTTGCTTTTACAAGCATGGCTTGTTACGTCTGCATACATAATTTGGACACACAGTTGAAGATGTAACCTGCACAAAATTTTTAATAGTGTAAGTACTGAATGCTAATGCAGTCACATAAACATTGTGATTACTCATCCAAATGATTAGTATGTTGGTAAGAGTCCATATTTTCCTTTTGAACCATAAAAGAAAAAGAACACATCATAAAAACATGAAAAATGTGATATAGTAGGCTTGTTACCAAATAAAGTCTTGTGTGCTGTTCTTAATTTTTAAGAAAGACTGTTGATATTCAGAACAGATTTATGGCAGCTATACCACAATTACAAAAACTTTACAGTGTATTCACTCTTCTTATGCCAAGAAGTGCAATGAAGTAGGTGATTTGAACAAAACCAGGACTACCAGACACTAACTGCATAAGCACAACGTGCCGTGGTCTTTCTGGTATTTAACTCAGCAAAAGTGTTTCTGTGGAGTTCCCGGTCAGGGTACTGCAGAACAAGAATTCTTTTGCTTTAAACCATTAGTTAAGATACAAATTAAAGCATTGCTTACTCAGGTGACTAAGTATCATCCGTTAATATTTCAGTGACTTTTTTAACAAACACTGGTTATTGATCAGCTGACCAGTTTCAACATTGCAACCTGCCCCCCCCCCCCCCCAACTCTACTTGGCACATGGTGGGCAGGTCTGGAAGCTGTGCTGCCGATTAAACTGCTTTGATTGAAGATTTAACCTCCTCAGCGGGAAGTCCTGATGTCTCAGTGCCGTGAAACTATAGCCATCCTCTTAAAACATTTGGGAATTTTCATTTGAAATTGAGTTTGAAGATCTTAGCTTTTGTTTTTCACACTTAGACAAAACTGGCATGATGAGACAACAGACTGGAGTCTTGAGGAAAAGTGAGGGATTGGATAGGAAATGGTAGAGGAACTAATGTAGCTTATACATGTTTTCCTTCCTTACCCTTTTCACTGGAATCAAACACCAGCTCCCAAAATGTAAATTGTTCTGGGTACAAAAGTATTTGTCTTTGAGCTACCACATGAGCGCACATGGGCTTTAACTTACTGTTGATGGTCTTGTTGCGGCTGCTCAGGAATATGCTGAATAACTTCATAAACTGTACTAAGCATATCCTGGCCTGGGACAAAGTCAGAGCCAGGAACAGATTGGCTTGAAACCTAAAAGCAGCAAGGAGTATTCCTACTGTAAGTACAAAAGGGAAAAGATTCAACAGAAATTAAACTGATAAAGTAACTTCTCATTTTTTTAACTTTTCCCTACCAATGGTTTGCATGTGTATTTAACAGTACATCTCTATTAGTTTACATTTCATTTTCAGTAAGCTGTCATCACATTTATAGTAAGGCAAGCAATAGTTTCAAATTCAATTAGGATCTTAGAAGAATTAGGATGCAGCTCTTGCATTTAATATAGCATGTATTTTCTATTAGTGTACCACAAGTCAAGGAACGAACATTTAATAAAGAGAGGAGGAGGAGAATAGATAGTAAAAAAGGAGAAAATATTCAGGGAAAGAGTTCAGCACAAAACTCCCACCAGCATGTCAAAGAGAGGGAACTGCAAGGAATTTCCATAAATGAAGTAACAATGAAATTGTTCAGTATGTCAAGTATACAAATCTGCTGTTATGTCAATACAACACCTACAGTCCCCATCCATAAGGAATTCTCAGTCTTTCTGCTTATACCCAACCTTCATTATCTGCACTTTCTTATTTTTCCTTTTTTTCTGCTAACTAACTAAAATGAATCAGTGGATCAAATGCTGACTTTTTCTGCAATGCCATAAATCTGAGTAACTGAACAAAAACCAGTGGAGTCTACCCTGTTTCTTGAAATTTTACTGAAAATTAGAATAGATTTCATTGCTTGTACATCCATTCTGTCGCCCTTGTCACCTCTGTCTCCCTCCTGACCTACTAAGGCCCCGATTCTGCAAGAATGTGACTTTGTGATATGATCAGCCTAAGGGATGTCACAGTGTGCTTAAGGCTGTGATGATTTAGGGCCTGAACTCCATACTTAATAAGCTTCCTAAAGTCACAAACCTTCACAGATGCAGTTTGGCTCCTCTGTTTTCTAAAAGCCTTTTATCTCTACTGCTGTAAAAGTCTGTCCTCTCCACTAACCTTTATGATAGCACTCTAGCCCTAGAAATGTCTATTTCAATCATCTAACGCCAGCAAAGAAAAGGGTTTATTAATGTATGACTGGGTTTTGCTAATACATCAGGTATTATGAGAACTAATCATAACAACAAAATAGGTGTGACTGTTGATGTGACCCTGTGTGATCATGTTTAATAGTTCGCCCTTACCTGACCATATTGATGCTTTCCAAAGGCACAAGATTGTATTGCCAGAAATTTTCCCTAGCAAAGGGAAAGTGCTGCTTCTACTTCCTCCTAGATTCAGTTTGTTGTCCTTAAATTTTGTGGTCCTATTTCTCATTTTTTCTTTGTCCTTTTATGCCACATCAGAATGATCTCCAACTGCTATACAGTAATGTCAGCAAAGCCACAATGCAGAGAAGTAACATATGTAGTATGAGTTTTTCTGCTAGCAAAGTTCCTGTGCTTAACTCCTCCCCCACAATACATGAGGCTAACAAAATAATTCTTGTGAAATATAGCTGAGATTTAGTTTGCATATTTTTATAGTGAAAACTTTAAATACCCCCTTGAGGCTTTTCTGCACTGCCAAAGTTGTATATTGCATGAGTAGGTCCAAGGTAGAAAATGGTGTCGCAATAGTTAATTTGCTTGTGTGACACAAGTGGTTCAGTGCTGCCCATCTACCCAACACTCCTAATATTCTTTTAATATAGGGTAGCTAAACTGAGAATGTTCTCTTTAGAGCTTGGTGAGTTCCTTACTGCACCATGTTGATACAAGTACTGAACCAGTAACACAGTAAAGAAAGTGGAAGTACTGGGTAAACAGTAGACATGAATATGTCATATAGACATCTGTAAAAAGCAACAGAAGCAAACTGACAGAAAGATTCTAGTACAGATATATAGTACACCTTAACAAATAGAAAAGAAACCATCAGTTTATGATGTAAAGTCACATACCCTAGAACCACTGGCAAGATCAGGAATAGCGACAAATTCATATATCCCAAAGTCATCCAAAGCACTTTCATGTCCTAAAGTTAGAACAAACATGAAAAAAGGTATTGAGATGTAATATGAACCTGGAAAATAATGACTGGCAAAGTAATTTGGGCTAATTTTTAAAACATTTAAAAATTGGTTGTTTGATCTGCTTTAAACCACTTCCCTGACAAGCTCCTAAGCCAGTGTGAAGCGAGGCAGGGCAGCTGCACAGCCAGCGTGCACAGTGCCTTGGCTATCTCCAACAGCTTGGACCAAGCAAGGAGCCTCTTGCTAACCTCAGTAACAGTTGTGGTAGAGCCATTGGGACTTTCTTTGCTGGAAGGCTAAACAGACCGATTTACTTTCACTTCCCATAGAAAAGAGGCCCAATCCATAAGCTCAGCATGTCTACACTGTAGTGAGATGGTACCATCTGAATCTTTCATAATGCTGAGAATCAAAAAAGGGGACACAATACTAATAGGTGCCACATTATTAAACCAGTTGACAAATTATATCTGGGACTTGAGATACAACTTGTAGTTAGGGTGGGAGTCTCTTTCTCTACCTTCCCACTGTCCAGGAGATCTGAGACTCTTTGTTGTCTCTTGCGCATCACTCCACAGCAAAGGCTGCAGCACTAAAGACAGCGCTGAGATTCTCTCCTCCGATACCACTGGCTGGGGTGAAGTACCCTCTATGCTCAAGTGAATTTCTTACCTTCCTAAGCTTCATGTACTTCCCTATTGTCTCGTATGTAGCAGTTTATTGCTTATTTTGATGCTTTGGTAGAAAGGGATGGGAATAAAAGTGCTACCCTTCCAAAGGATGGCTGGTCTCCAGCCTCTCCTGCCCAGGATCATGTAGGAAGGATTGTGGAGGGAAAACAGGCAGTGAAAAAAACACACTGGGTCCTGATGACACAGAGAAAGGTAGTATAGAATATGGTAGAGGCTAAAATATATATACTGTAATGTCATGTTATTATCTCACGATTTTGGTATCAATTGGTGCCATGAACATTTAAAATCGTGATCCTCCCATGGCGTATCACCTCTTACTACTATCCCATAGTAACACTAATTTATTTCATATTGGCAAGAATAGTGGAATACAAGTGATTCTAATCCCAGAATACTGGGATTAACAGCTAGAATTCAAACCAACAGGGTACATACTGCTGCGAACTCCAGGCATGAGCTAAACCCATGCTGACCCGTGTTCATTTTGGTTCTATCTTAAGTAAGCTAACATTGAGGTGTGCAACCCAAGTTAAAAGCACACTTCCCTTCCTTTCCTTCTTTCTTTTTGTATGTGCAGATGCTAATTTTTTTGCAGGAATGGATTTTGACCTTATGCTTACATTTCTTTTAATTAGCATTACCTGAAAATGTCTGCGCCTTTCTGTAATCAGCTTCTGGCCTAGAAAACATAAACATGTTTTTCAGTTTGATGTCATAAGCCAAGGAAAGAAAATTAATATGATAAAATGCAATTCTCTTGATGGAAAGGACTTCCAGACCTAGGAATGATTTGTTTTTGTACCTGCTCTGCAGCTTCTGTTGTATCACTGAAAAGAAGAAAAAAAGAAAAATCATTCTTTTTGTTCTGATGGTCCAAAAGAAGACCTGGAGCATGCTTAACTTTTACATACCTTTATGTGGCTGATATCTTTTCCATATGAATAAAAAGGCCATAGCTAGGATCAAAAATAATGAAATTCCCGTTATTACTGCAAGAGATGACAAAGATTTTCCTTTCTGGGCCAGCTTTTCCAGTCCTGTGACAAAGAAGGTGAGTACTGTATTTAGTCTCTTGTTCTGTACAATGTGCTACAATGACACTGAAAAATGCATCTTTTGAAGTCATCTGAAGCTAGTCATCCTGCACAGAGATACAAAATAGATACAAAATTTGGGTTCATGTGAATGGGTAATATTTTTTTTTACCCCACAAATCTCCTGAACTGGGAAAGGAATGATATGCAGTCCAGAACAGATTGGTACCTAGAGCTAAATAAAGGTCAGTAAACGTAATCCACAAATTACAGCATCACAAAAAGTAGATGAATATTCTAATTTTAGGCAGAGAGACACCAAACTACCATGAAATTAGGTGACAATTAGGTGAGCAGTTTGTGCTAGAAGGGAGGAAAATCCTAGCTATAGGAGCTGTAGAGTAGGAGGGGATAACTGAACTCTTGTTATTTTTTCTAAAGATTTTCAGATCAGTGACAGTCTGGTTGTCTATCAAATCCCATCATAAGCCAATAAATTATGTTTGTTTGTATTCACGTCTAAATATATCCAAAGTATTTCTTTCCTTTGCTCAGATCTTTTGGTGAGATACGCATTAGCAACAGTTCTCCAGCAGGTTTTACTGACACAACACAAATACAATATGTATATAATAACATACACAAAAGCATGTGGAAAACATTTGCATAGAATTTGCAAAGAGAGGAATATGAAAGTTAGGAAAAGCAAGACATAGTTGCTTGTGCACCCTTAATTTCCTCCTCCTGCTTTGAATCATGCAGAATTCATGTAATTAAGGGTCATGTCACAATCCATACAGTAAATTAATGCTGCATATTTGTCAGTGACAGCTTGATTAATACAATTCAAATGTGTATTATTTAGCTGGATGTGTTTCCAGTACTTCAATGAACTCCTGTACAGAGAGCTAGCATTGCTTACATCTACTTACACCTCCATGTAATTCACTGGCATTTTGCTGGCTGCGTGTGCAGGGGTTATCACAAAGATTATATATGTACATTTCAAACCAGATGCATCCCAAAGATATGGGAAAATAAATCACTGCAATTTCACCAAATTTCTTTCATACTCCTGCAATGCACTGCTTTCCTCAGAAAAAAAAACCCAAATGCTGGAGAATCAGCTGAGTCCTTAAAAATGTTCTTTAACATGAATAATTTCAAATTTAGACTCAATAAATCTTTTCTCCACAGGCATACCAGTATAGAAAACAAAGATGTGCTCTTTGTGTGCATTTAACACACTTAAGTTGACTCGAGAACCAAGCAATGACTTGTGTACATAGTAAGATACAACTTCCTCTATTTTAAAGTCTAACTAGTCTTGGCTAAAACTGGGTAACAGCTTAGTGCAATCATTGATATAATTGTAACTTATTGATTTAATTGTTTTCTTGATGATTTTTAGCACTAATTAGGCAGCTGTTTATAGCACCATATAGGTGAGTTTCAGTCCCTTAGGTGAGGAAGTTGTGTAAGGTCTTTTGAAACAACAGAGTTCCTGTCACTGCTGAAAATGGGGTTTCCAGTATTTTGAGAGACACAGTCCAGGTCCTGTATCTAGGATTATGGGGGCAGGGGGAAGGGATATGGAATAATATTCATAGTCTTTCCTTAGTGTGTTTAATCAGTTGCAACCAGAATTTAGCCTGAGCAGGATTTCTGAGGTTTAGTCTTGTGTGTGAATTCATACCTCTTAGATTCAATCAGTGCTGCATTGTAAAGTGCAGGCTTGACATCTAGATTTAGTGCTGTCTGAATAAATACTCATCAAGAAGAAAAGGGCTATAGAGGGGTAAACTGATATTTTTAAATTTTTGAATACACAGGATAAAATGTTTTAAAAATATTTATTTAGGCAAAATATTTGTAATTAGGAAATGTATGATTTTAAGTGCAACTAAACATGAAGCTGTGGAGTTTTCCCTTCTTTTCGGCCTTTGAAAGGAAATGTCATCTGAATTTCTTAACACTTACTAATGAATATTCAGATATATAACATAGCTTACATGAACTTCCTGGAGAAATATCATCTTTATTTCTACTGACACATAGCTCTGGTTGCATTTTCTTTCGCCACTAACCACAATGTTTATTCTTAAAGTGCAGTATTCTCATGGTAAAATTTCAACACATCTTCATTCCAGCATACTGAAAGCCATGGATTTGTGATGAATCTGTAAGTCAGCCTGAATGATGGACATCTGACCTCCTTGCTTACCTGACTAAAAAATGCCTGAGCTCTCTGCACAAGTGAAATTGCTTTGTTAAGTTTTCTAAAAGGCAATCTATTCTACCTTGTTGAACATTAATAGCATACATTCCTTATCTGAAAATACTTGTATAGATTTGTATTAGTAAGACATATCAGAATTCCTCAATATCTTGTTCTTTGCTGTATGTTTCTGGAGATTTTCTGAAAAACAGCTTTGTTGCTGTTCAATGCAATCTGATACAGGAACTGAGGTTATAATGTATGGGAAATAAAGGTGTGCGTTCAGCAGAACCTAGGAGTCAATCCATAGATTCATAAGTATGACAGTGAAATCATTTTTATGAACAGATTGTAATAAAACCATTCATCATCACAGCTTGCATTATTATCATACACTGAACTAAGGTTCTTATAACAGCTAACCACACTGGAAAAATATTAAAGACCTTCATTGCTGTGAGTCTGTGCCTGGTTATTTTAGTCAGTGATGTATGCTTGAAACTCTCCCATGCACTGGTCACCTGGTGGCCCCAGGGCTCACAGCTCCTGAAAACTGTGGGACAGTGAGCCTTGGAAAAAATCTGCCCTTGGGAGGAAAGACCCACCTTGGCATTCAGCAGATTTCCACATCATTCTCTTCATTCATCTTTATCATTTTTAAAGGCAAAAAGTAAGAAACAGAGTAAGAGACACATAATTTTGCCATGTTACTTGGTCATGATGAGGTTTGCCTACTGAGGAAGCTTTTCTACACAGGGGATGAAGTTCCAAATGGCCAAACATATTTTAGAGTCAAACTCCCACAAAAAGTCAGCATCTTAGTGGGTCTTCTGCCAAGCCATGTCACACTGCGAGTAAAACCCAGATCCCACTGAATGGCCAAAATCCCTTTACTACATTGTTAGCAAGACCTCACTTCTGATACATACTCTCTCTAAGAATTATTTCCTTCTTCTGGGGCTGGCACTCTGCTGAGACGGTACAGTTACAGCAATGAATTAATGTTCTTACCTACAGAAGTAACGACAACTGTGAAGTGAGTTTCATCTCGTTTTCCAGTCACATTGTTGAAAGCACAGCACATGTAATCTATTGTCTTCTGGGCCACTTTATCAGATACAACTTCCAGATGGGGTCCATATTTGATTACTTGAGTGGTATTGTCAGCCCTTTGAATCCACAAATAAGTATTTGGTGGATTTGAATCTGCTGAGCAGTCAAACAGTATAACTTCCCCCATGTCCACTGTAAACACTGCCCCTATATTCAGACCTTTATCTGATTTAACTCTAAGTCCATAAGGTCCATCTGCATTGAAAAAAAAGAAAACACAGTGGAAAAATTAAAATAAAAGTATATAATTAAACTTTAAATAGAAGCATATCTCTAAACTTAGAATTTTTAAGTTAGACTAGCCTTTAGAACAGCTGGCATTGCATTCAATCATTTCAATTAAAAGGCTTTAAGTTCAATAACTTGACCTGTATTAGGTTTATCTTAGACTACACCCACTTAATACTGATCTAATCGCTGTTTAGGGAAAAAGCACAGGTCTATGCATTGTTCAGCACGATAAAAAGAACAAAAACTGAAAACAGTTGGGAAAACTGTGAAGTAAAGCAGCAGGTCTTCTTCAGGGGCATATTTGACCCTCTCTACTTAAATGCCAAACTTATTGTCATAAGTAATTTCTCTGCACATTTGAAAGTGAACAAATTAGCCTTGAAATATATAAACATTCACTGTAATACTTTGCAGTATAATAATTATTTGGGGAACTATCCTATAGGCATAATATAGAGTGGGGTGTGCCTTAGATAACTTCAGAAAAAGTTTTCCATAAATAAATGCTAAAATAAACTTTAACCTTCCCCCCACTTTAGTAGGCTTCTATTATTTCAACATTTATGTTTCTTTCAAGAATAAGCCCTTCTGCTGAAAGCAAGCTGTGTTTCTGAATATAATTAGAAGAGGCATATATTGTCCAATAGTCATAGGTTTATTATTCAGAAAATTGAGCAGCTAAGTATTTTTAGGGTAATCTTCATGGGAAAATGAGAAGGGAAACTATATATTTAAATACGATATTTCCCATGCTATTTTTAATTGATCGTTTCATATCATGGGGTTTTTGTATCTTTATATGTTAAAATCTACTTTTTACAGGGATCTAAGTATAGAAATTAATGTAGAAAATATAATAATCAAAATGTGCCTTATTAAATGACTTTTTCCAGTCAAAAGAACTACTCATTTTAATGTTGCTAATTTCCTAAGGGCTTACATACATAATCAAAAATGCATAGACCTAATATTGACAGAAGCCAAAAGAAGAAAATATGCAGAACATCTTTTTGGTAGGATCCCTGAAGTTCAGTAAAGCTGCTGACAAGTGCCTGACACAGAATGGCACAGCAAAAAGACAGATAAGTAATATTATGCCCATTGTAGACAGTGCAATAAGTAATATTTCCACCTTCCTATGGTTGTCTGGAAGCATTAAGATAATGTAGCTGGGTTTGAATGTGAAATTCCCTGCTACATGAAGTGGCACACTGGCACCAGAACTTCCTCTAACATGCACACTTCTATTTATTACCTGTCTTTTTTTATGAGACTGATTTATTCTTCAGGAACACATAGGCAAACAGCACGCAGCACAAAACAGGGTTTTCTTCCCTATTTGTGAAGGCTTAGACAAGAGAATGTACACTATCACACCACGACCTCAGTTTAGTCCATTTTTAAACAAATGTCCATATTTCACAATGTAAACTTGCCAACCTTTTTATTTTCTCTACTTATTTCTTAGCGGTAAGCTTTTTGCAGTCTCATTTCCAGGAAGGCCCAACATCATGCATAATATTTACTTGGGAAATGCAATACTGATTCACTTCAGCATGAATTAGCGTTGCTCCCACCTACATCACAGGGGCCACTGAAGAATCAAGGCATTTCTTAAACTCCAGATGCTGGGCTGCTTCTTCACAGGCTCTGCAGTTCCCGAGTCATTTGCTTTACTGTATCCAAGAGCCAGCTGACCCTGTAATGAGCATTTCTGGGAACTGCAGATCTATCACCACTGCTTTGGCTTGGCTGACCTCACTTGGGCTGCACGTTTCTGTGGACAGGGAGCGCTCCCAGAACACCAGCCTCTTACAGGGGCTCGCCCCTTATAGGTATTTACTTCCCTTTTTTCAGATGGGAAAGGACTGGGATGTACTGAACTTTGACTTTTTCGTAAACGAAAGTAAAACCCCTCACACACTATTTATAGGCAGGAATGCACTTTTTTAGTTTTCACAGCAATTCAGTAGTTCCTCCTATCCAATTCTTCTATCTTAGAAGAATTAGCTTTTATTTTCATTGATAATGTAATATTTGATGTATGTAAACAGAGATTAATGGTAAGAATAGCTGACTGGTCTCTGTGCCCCCTCACTATACTGGGAGATTTGCCACAGTCTGCAAAAGAATCAGAACCGAGTTCTGCTTTTTTATCAGTATCACAACAGTGCAGCGTAGACAGATAACACTAACAACATAACTACACTTTTGTATGAAACCTGCAAATTGAAAGAAACCATTATAAAAACAGACACACACTGGGTGGGGAACTATGTTTGAAAAAAACAAAGAAAGGTTTTCTTAAGACATAGTCAAATCTTGGCAAGGTCTGAGAAGTGGCATTCGCTGATGAAGTCGACACGAGCAGCGGGTAACCCTTTTGCTTCGTGTGGATCGGTCTTTTGCCTCTCCTGTGTACCGTGTACATCATCGAGATCCCTAAACACTGGATAGCTGAGGGATATACACAGCTTCAAGGATGATTCTGAAATGCAGGTAATTAACCATTTCCTCTCTAGGACTAAATATGTTCTAGCTTTGGGAAGTCTCAAGGAAGGAATCCCACTTAGTCTGTTAAATTCAACTCCGTCAGCACAGTATGACAGTTTTCTGCTGCAGCCTCCATGACAGCAGCTTCTTCCAGTCTTGAAATAATTTGTTTCTGGGTCATGCTACTGCAAGAGCCGTGTTCCGGGGTACATTATCATCGCAGCTAATGGAGAAGCAGAATAATATTGATGAGAAATGAAGAACAAAACACTTTTGATTCTCAGTAAAAAACCACAGTGACAGCCTTCATGGATCCCTCAGCTCTATTTCTCCTTTCCGGTATTGTTCTCAACAGAAACCTGCCTCTTGTCTCAGTAAAGCCAGTTAACTAAATGACTTGTAAAATAATAAATCATCCGTTCTGAGTAACAATTTACTGCTCTGTGGGAATATTTCCAATTTCTCCTATCACCATGAGACTATTACAGTTTCCAAGCAGATGGCAGGTATTTACTGTGAGTGACCTTTTTTTTATCACCTCCAGTAACTCCCCCGCAGCAATGACATATGGCACATAGAGATCCTGGGGCCTGTTCTGGATTGTTATTGACAACTGGGAGCTGGGAGACAAACTACCTCTGCAGGCAGAGGTTGGACCAAATTATGTGACCTCATATGGCTCAGAAAGTAAGACCCGAGCTCTCATCACTAACTTGGATATGGATAGTAGCGCAAGTATGGCAGTCTTTCAGCATTGCATTGTTTTCTCTTAGTATTTTTTTCAAATTTTAAATTATGCACAAAGCAAACCCTCAGTTCTGATGAAATAAAAAGTACATTCTGAAAATGCAAATACTTATAATAATATTTCCACATGTGGAGAAAAACTGAATCTCAAAGTTTGATCTTTTGAGCTGTATATCACAATCACTCAAACAGCAAAAGCTTCCAGAAATGTGGACACTGAAGTAACTTTGAGATTTTACAGTTCTGCTAAACAATGGGTAAAAAATAGGTTTTCAGCTTAGAACTTGGAAAGATTTTTCAAATTTGCTGGAAAATACATGTAGTTGAATGAGGGAGGAGAGAGGAAGCCGTACCATAACTGAGACTGAAGGGGCACACACCTTCAGTCAGCACAAGTGTCCCAGACACCTGCCAGTGCGATAAGTGCTCTGGAGCCAATCCCGTGTGCAACAGGTCAGAAATGAGAATGCCGAACGCGCTGTGCCACAAACGAAAAGAGCAGTCTGAAAGGTAGCAAGGGTGGCAGATATTTTTCTAGCCTGACCTGATTTTATTGCATTGTAAGAAGGCTGTAGGTTGTGCTGGATACAGTGTCCCCAAGTTTTGTATAGGTATTCTTTGAAGAGAGAGGTGTATAAGGCCCATTCATAGCTCATTAAAGTGAGAAAAGCAGTAGAGGCAATGCAATTGTATACATGCAGCTCTCATTCTTAGCACCTTAAGCACTTAAGTGAGCTGAGGTTGTGATTGTACAAAAGCAGGCATTTAAAAATGTGCTACCTTGAGGAAAGAATATGATGATTATGTTTTTATTACAGTAATGACAAGTTAAAACTCCATCGGTGCTGGTTATTTCCTTGTAGAGCATATTGTCATGATTCCTCCGTTTAATGTGATGGAAGCTCAAGTCACATCTGCCCTGTTTAGGACTGTTTGCAGATGAACCTTCATCTTCATATCTGCATTGCTGTCAGTTTTATAAGCTGCACCTAAGGGATCAGCTCTTGTCTAACAATGTCCTTGTTGGTCTTCGCTAATTTAGGCAGTCTTTTTCTCTTCTCCTGGTGCAGTGTAGAGACACACACACACACACTTTAGATTCAAGACACCCCCTTATCCAATTCTTCCAAGTTAATAATTAAAAATAAATAAGTAGCAGAATGGATAATCAGAGATGAAAGGAGGAGGAAAATATGACATAGTAAGAGTTACAGGTTCTGAATACACTGGTAGTGCAATCATACCAGGTCTGGGGCATGGGCTGTCTACCGGCTGCCAGATTACAGAGCCTCGCAAAAGCAAGAGGGAGCACCAGCCCTTGGCTGGACAGGAATCCAGTTCCAGCCCTTGCACTGTGCCATCCGCACTGTGCCATCCTCACTGTGCCATTGGGTAGACTGGTGTCCTGGTTTTGGCTGGGATAGAGTTAATTTTCTTTCTGGTAGCTGGTATAGCGTTATGTTTTGGATTTAGTATGAAAATAATGTTGATAACACACTGATGTTTTCAGTTGTTGCCACGTAGTGTTTATATTAAGTCAAAGATTTTTCAGCTTCGCATGCCCAGCCAGCAAGAAGGCTGGAGGGGCACAAGAAGTTGGGAGGGGACACAGCCAGGGCAGCTGACCCAAAGTG
>JANHGO010008013.1:0-48033 GCA_024606505.1 Aquila spilogaster | reverse complement strand
CGGCGGACGCGGGGGTCCCCGCTCCGGAGGGGCGGTGGTACGCGGGCACGGGCTGCCCCGGGGGGCGGGGGGATCGGCGCCCGTGGAGCCGCTGCGGAGATGTGGCACTGAGGGCCGTGGGCAGGGCGACCTGAGGGGGCTTTTCCCCGGCGTTCCTGTAGTTCTGGTCCAGCAAACCGGCGCGGTGCGGGGAGACCCTATCGCTCAGTGCCTCCAAGCGATGATGAGCGGGCTTCCTTGGAAGAGAGTGGAAGTGGTAAATGCTCTTGTGGGTGAGACCTTCCAACGGGAGTATGTTGGAAGAGCTGGCACCTAATGACTTGACTTCTGTGAGTGAATAGGAAGAACCCTCTCAAAACGGGTGAAGTGTGAGCAATGGTGCTTAGATAACATCAAACAGAGTATGAAGGTCTGAACTCTGGGGGGAACACTTGGCTTAGGAAGATTCCAATGGCACTGCAGTAATATCGGGAGGTGTGGGGCTTTCTGATGAAAGCTCCTCCAGTTCCCTTCTGTCCAGGGGTGTGTGGACGGCTGCAGCTTTGGAGAGGAGAATGGGTAAACCATTTGTTCGTAGAGCAGAGCATCAGAGCTGCTGCTGTGGGGGTCTGAGTGTTGCTGGAACATCGGCTATGGGCATGGGTGGTGGGAGAGGCGGGCAGGCAAGGTGAGGTAGGAGCCTGGTTCCTTTCTTTATGCAACAGCTATGTGAAAAAAGTGCCAAATAATGGAAGCAGGAGGAGTGATGGGGAGAAGCCTGACCAGTGCTTGATAAAGAGGTTTGGGCTGATGCAAGGCACGTCGCAGCAGTGCGAGCACACAATCCCCTGTGCTGACTTTGTGAGCAGTGGCAGTGGAACTAAATGCTTGGTGGGCTATCAGGGCGTTGGCTCTGCTAACATCTAGTAGCACTCATAGCAGCCCTAGGTTGTGAGACTGCCTATTAGCAAGGCCTTTGTCCTGCAGTGCTTCCTGCTGCTCAGAACTCGCTGCTGCTTTCCTGGCAGATAGCTCATCCTCAGAAGCGTGGAGAGAAAATGAGGTAGATGTTCCTGAGAGGAAACTTCCTTAGGAAGCGAGAGAGCGTCCTGGTTGGCTCCCTGCTTGTTCTGAGAGGTGTGGGTGTTAAGGGTAAGCTGCCAGAGGTAAAAGCTCTGCGCCGCTGAGATGCGGTGCGGGTGGGAAGCAGGCTTTTGTGAAAAAGCTTGCTTCTTTATCAACCTGGGTTTTTTTCCCCCGTGCATGATGGTAGGTAGACAAAAGACTTAAATACTCTGGTATTTCATGTCAAATGCTTAATCTTCGTGGCTTTCACCTGTAAGGATTTGTCTCTCGTTATTGTATTTCTTAGTGTATGTAACCAGCTGGTTCACTTATGTCGGGTTAAGATGTAATCAGTGTTTTTCAGTCCTGGAGGAGAATAACTGCAGGAAATCAAGGGCTCGGCTGTATATGGTGCTCTGTGGTACTTAATCCTTGTGATTCTGGGTAGATGGCAGACTCCTTTTAGACCTAAAAAGGAGCGAGAGAGGACTACAGAGACTGCCCACAGATAGCAAGCAGTAGCAGGCAGGTTTTAAGGGCTGCCCTAGATGAGAACCAGTTACCTATGCTGAGGGGTGTGCTGAATGGAGCAGGATCTTGGTGCAGGCAATCCCGTGTTGAATCCCGCAGAGAGGAGAGATGTGTCCTGCAAGGTGAGGAGTCCCAGGAGGAAGATGCGATGAGTGCTGTGCCAAGGCTGGCTCCGCGGGTGTTGATACATATAGCACAGTTCAGCTGGTCTTCTGTAGCTGAAACTGTTGCAGCATCAGCTTCCGAAGCAGCTATTGCTCCATTGTGTCGGGGTAATGTGGGCCCTGCAGCCACCTCTGTTACTGGTGGTGGTTTATTGCAATTCTGTTGCCTGTCTTTTGAAACAGCTTTATTTGGTGGGCAACGCTCGGGTTTCAGAGTTCAGGCAGTGGTGCTGACCAACTGCCAGCACTGCGATCGCTGGAAGAACATCTTGGTGTGGTGTCTGGCTTTTTGCTGAGGATGAAAACTGGCAGGCTTCTTTAATTAACTGCACTTCTGTTTTCCTGATCTTGCCTGCTGCCGATCATAATTTTAAAACGAATGATTACCAAGCTGAAGAGCTGCTGGCTGTGCGATGGATTGAAGGGGCGTAGAGCAGTTATGCTCGCTAGACCTTTGCCTGCCCTGACCTCAAATGTTTCCCATGCTGGGATGCAGAATACTAAATAAAACCCTTCCCCACCCCCCCGCCAGGACTTTGCTATGGAAGCCCACAGAGGGATTTTCCAGTAGTTTTGTGTTGATTACCTCTTATGATCTCTGATTTTTTTTTTTTCCTGTAGTGTTGGATGAGTGATACATTCGTTTTCATGGGATCAATGGTGTGTGGGTTGTAGAACAGGAGCAGATGCACTTGGTGTCACTTGGAAAGTCGAGATAGGGTGGCTTGAACTGCAATATAAATAAATCCCAACACGGCAGAACTTCTATGCTGTAAAGAGCCCTAGCAGTTGTTCACTTTGCTGTTAAGATGGGGCTCTCCACCAGAACTCCCATTCCTCCTGCTTCTTTCCTCAGCCCCTTCCCACAAGCAGGTACTTGCTGCCCTGCTGACTCCTTGCAAAAAGCTTTACTTTGCAGTGTCCAGAAAATACTCTTGCAGGGCTGCATGAGTGAAAGGCGTGATACTTGGAGAGGGGTAAATGTTAGCAATGTGTGACAATTACTTGTTAATACTTTTTTATAGCCCAGTCTATGGGAATAATCAAGAGTTTGTATGTGGGTTCTGTGATGGGAAAGGAAGTTACGGTCATGGTAAGGTTGATCCAGCCATTAGTACAGAAATTCCAGGGCAGATTTCCTTCCATATGGGGAATGTTTCTCAGCTATCCTCAGACAGGAGAGGTGCAGTTCTGCTTATAAGGGTCAAGCCTGAAAAGGAAAGGGAAAAACGCGACACTTTTTGTTCATTTTCTGCAGCTGTTTTTAGCAATATCTTAAAGATAAGGTATTTCTATGAGATTAGCTGGCATGCAGTCTTGAGGGTGAAACCTAAGTTTTATAACTTCATGTCACATTGGTGCTATGAGTCACTTGCTTGCCATTCTATAAAGTAGCACACAGATCGCAAATTGGTCACTTAAATTACTTTCCTGTTTGCAAGAGCTTCCTGTCCATGGGGGTGCAGAAATGTTTTTAGCTTTGGGTGTTAATTATTTGTTTGTTGAGCAAGTGTTTGTACTGTCGGCTGGCAGTCAATTTTCCTGAGAGCTCAACTGCTGCTTTATGCTGCCACGGATAGTCCAGGGCAATTCTCTCTGTGCTCTGTAGATAAGAGATCATCTTTGATATCACTGTTTCGTTGTTGATCGTGTTTTACTTTTTGAGGACAAACTAGAGGGAGTTGGCATTAAGGAGTGTTCTGTCCTTGAGTATGTGATGATGAATAGAAAATGGCTTGTCTTTTTTCTGTTAAAGTTTTGGCAAAGGGTTTTCTTCCCAGTATTAAGGCCTCAGAATATGTCATCTAATGAAGATGAAAATACGTAGTACTTGAATGTGACGTGGAATTATTTTCCAGTAGAGCGAACCTATGGGACATGGTTTCTGTCTTATATGAAATATGAAGTATGGCCGCTGTCTCTTTCTGCATTCTTGGCAGCTCTTAAGGAATTAAGAAACATAGAATGGCTTGCGTAAGTAGGAGAGGAAAAATGTGGAAGGCAGCCTTGTTTCAGTGAATCACTTTTATTGGCTTCCCCAGGAGGAAGGGATTGCCATGCGATGAGGTCATTGTCAAATCTCTGAAACTGTGTATTGGAATAATTAAAAGTGGGAATTCATTTGGATAGATAACTTACGAGGGATCTGCTGGAGGATGGCCACGGCTCCCTAAAAAAACAGTTATTAAACCGTGGCTACTGCAGGGTGACCTAAGCTCAGTAGGCTGCTTTCACAACACTTGTATGAGATTGTAACCATCCATAGAGAGTGAGGGGAAGGCGTCCTGGTCCACGAACAGACCTTCTCCCTGAAGAGTGCTTAAGGGTTGTCTGGTCTTAATGCTTTCAGAATGCTGGATTTCCGTGGCACAGCATACCTGCCAACCCAGAGTGTGGATAGTCGTGCCTTGGCAGGCTGGCATGCCTTCTGGGCTTCCATGGGGTCCGCACCATGCTGTGCCAAGCACTGTCAGTTGTCCTGCTGGGATACGAGAGCATCTTACCTGCCACCATAACATTGAATGACTGTGTTCTGTCTTGAAGCCTTCCAGGAACAAAACAATGTGCTCTGAGGCTGTAGCCTCAAGCTTTATGGGTTTGATGAAAATGCTTTGTGAAATGTGTCACTGTTTTGAGAGGATTTGGGTGTGGAATAGTGCTACCATAACCATTCCTACTGCTTACATCTTGCTGGTCTTGAGCTGTGTATGTAGCTATCTGTTCCTTCTGTTAAGCAAAGCTTACCTGGACTCAAGTAGTGTGAGGTGGTCAAGTAGTTTCCAGATAAAAGTGCAAAGCCGATGCTTTTCAAATGTATGTAAAAGCAGGATTTATTTCCGTGTGCATGTATGGGAGCTGGGGTCACCTGAGCCCTCAGACTGGTGCTGCATGGAGCTTCTTGCTGCACAGCACCTGAGTGCAGGGTTATGTGAGGATGCCTTTGCTACAGGATTTCACTTCCGTTAGTTGATATAAATGGGTTGAAAGCAGGAAACCAAGTAACTGAATTTATTATATTAATCTGCATGCAATTTCGGATGGGGAAACTCACCGGTTAGTCCTTGAGTGAAGTGATCACAGGCAGCAGTTGGCTAACAGCATCCTTTTCTTCCAGATGGAATGGAGTTTCCAGCCTGCCTTCCAATTTTCTAGGTCTGCTGCTGGAAAAGAGTCTAGCAGAGTCTGTTTTCTCTGTTCTGAGTAACCATGTTACCTTGAAAAGCACTGAGCTAGGCAAATCTTTCATTGTTTTATTTTGTTATGTCGTATTTCCTTAAGCTGCATACTGAGTTTATTTGCATGGTCTCGTGTCAATTACGGCTCTACCTTGGAGCTGCTAAGGAAAAATGCGTTCCCTAAATACAGTAATGTAAATGTTTTGTTTCTACCTTTGAGACTTGTATGTTTTAGCCTAAAACAGCAACTTTAAGAACCACTCAGTTAGGATCTGACATATGTTCCTTGTCAACTCGTAGCTTTGCCAACAATTTGTAGAAGATATAGCTTCTGATGAGCAGGAGGTACTTCCTTGACATATGGGCTTGCTCACTGTCAGCTAAAACGTGACTTGGTGGTAGCTGCTGAGCCGTGATTGCCTGCTCCTTGCCAGCTGCTGTTCCTCGTATGGGTTCCAAACTTCCTCTGTTCGTTTACCTGTCACTTGACTTAGGTACTCTAGACCCCCTAGGTAAGGTATGGGGTAAACTTCAAGCACTCTGTGTGGTGGAACACTCTAGGAATTACTTTATAAATATAATAAAACAGTAGTTCTAACTTGAAGTGGAGTTTAGATTTCCATAACAATCTTTCCCAGAGCTCTTGAAGCTTAAAAACCCAAGGTTGCTCGTTACCCATGATGTGGTTGCAGTGTCTAGCTTTTAGTCTTATCTTTATGACTAAAGCTTGTCCTCCAGCAGATCTAGTACCCTCTTGAGAAGCACTGTTTGTAGTCATGCAATGCAGGTTTGCTTTTCCAGGCTCACTGCTCTAGGATGTTCTTTCAATTTCTTCGCTTCTTGGAACTGTAGAAGTTTGAAAGCACAGAAAATGGCTGTAGGTGTTGCTCTTAAACCCTGTTTTTCTTTGACCAAAAATACCTTCTAATGATGCTGAGCTCTTCATGGCTTGCAAGTGAAATCTGTAGAATGAAGAGCAATTGGGTATTTCGTTGGCCGGAATGTAATCAGAGTAGTGGACTGTACGGTATGTCCTGAAATAAGAGCTCAGTTGCAGTGGGTTATTGTAAATGGAAATAGAGTTGATCTGTCTGCTTAAACCATTAAAAAAAAAAATCAGCGATTATATTCTCACAATTTGTCTGTCACCTTTCTTAGATGTTTGGAATTAAGTGATAGTGAGTTTTCTGCCTGGCAAAGTACCTCCAGAAATGAGAGCTGTAAATATTACTCTGACAAATGAAGATATTAAGAGATAATGGGCTGTCTGAAACAGCACAGGTGTGACAGGAATATCTCAAATTGTGTATTAGAGAGCACTGGCCAAGGGTCTGCATGGTGTTTCTTTGTGTAGTACTTTTTCTGTGCAATGACAGGTGTCATTATGCATGCAGTGCTTACCGCTGGGAAGTATCCGACCTACTGCGTCCCATTCATGTTTTCTAGACAAAAGGCAGACATGAGCAATATGCTGCAGCAGCCGTTTAAAAGTAATTTAAGTTAATTGTGAAACTGTCTGAAATGTTGTAGGGATTCTTCTGTGGGGGAGAACTGAGAGGGGAGGCTGGCAGAGAAAGTAATCTCTCCCTCAGATAACAGTGAGCTGGAAAAAGGGAGGAGATTTTGCAGGGGAAAAATGATTCCTTTTTTTGTAATGAAAATGCTTTAATTCATCACGTTGCTTGGGAAATCCTCTTGGCTTCCTGCAGGGGGGAAGGGGAAGTTGCCTGGTGTTCATCCGGACGATGGAGCACGGTGTGTTTGTGATGCATAACAGCATCTGCTGTGTCAGAAGCTCCCAAGGGAGACTGCTGCTGAGGCTATTC
Organism: Aquila spilogaster; assembly: GCA_024606505.1. Classification (NCBI taxonomy): domain Eukaryota; kingdom Metazoa; phylum Chordata; class Aves; order Accipitriformes; family Accipitridae; genus Aquila; species Aquila spilogaster. The sequence goes on along the minus strand of JANHGO010008013.1, from coordinate 41,292 downwards.
CCCTTATCAAGGGACTTGTTTCAAAGCAGTGATAACAGAAATTCCATTGTCCAAATATTGGGTAGATTTGATAATTACCCTAATACAGCATTGTATTGTTTCCTCTGAATTTGGGGATATTATATTAAGGGGAGAACAGAAGGGTGTAAGTGATTTAGGAAAACCAACTCCAGACTCTGTCTTAAGGAAGAGGAGCTGTATTCTAAGCCATGCGTATTGCTAGTAATGAAACAAGCTCTTAATGCTCCCGTCTGAGTTAAAGGAATATATTAAAGATTTTTCTCTTCCTGTTGCACGTTACAGATAAGCTGTTCTTGTGCTTTATGAACTGCCTGGAAAACATACAGGGAAGTGCTCTTTGGCTGTCATTCAGACTGTGGCCAGTACCGTGAGCAAGGACTGAGATGAGGCAGCAGAGGGTGCGTAGTTTGAGATGGTTTCCTTCCTAAACATTCCTTCCAAACTACTTGATGGAGTGATGAGATTCTAATTGCCAAGGAATGAGAAGCTGTTGGTCCAAAGCAGAGCTTTGCTTGGAAGCCAGAAAACCACGAACTTCTCTGACCACAGGGTTGAATAGATTTATAGTGTCCAAGATTAATTTCATCTCAAGAATAATATTATCCAAAGGTAAATATCGTGACTCAAACTTGCACACGTACTCATGAAAAATATATCACAATTCTGAATCAGCTAGTTGCTCTGGTGTGTAGGAGTGACTGTTTCCATATTTCCTCTTGGCATTTAATGCTAGAGAGAGTAATCTTAAACAAGCAGATCCACAAGTACTCCCCTTCATTATTTAGCTAAATTGAGTAGGGCGGGAGACGAGACAATGCATATATGGTCTTTTGAGTTGGCAGGAATGTTAGAGGAAAGGACTGAGGCTTTGGGTGTAAGGCCGTGAGTTCAGTGGAGCTGCTGCTTTCACGACCTACTTCTTGGGCAAACGTGGCACTAGAAATGGCTGTCGGTGACACAGACAAGAGATTCTGCCTTCTTATTTCCCCTTGGGCTAGCCTTGAGGTTAGGAGCTCAGCATCCCCCAGTTATTCCAGTATCAGTGAAGAGGAGGAATCACCTGAGCATGGGTCAGTTTTGCTTTCAGGATACAAAGCGAGTACTTCAATCTCCTACAGGATTGTTTGTTGTCGTGGTCAGCCTGTTGTAATTAATGTAGCTTGTACTCCAAAGGAAGGTGGGCGTGCAGCTGACTCATCCTGAGTGCTTTCATCCACGTTTATACTTGAGAAGATTTGGCAACATTTGTGAGCAGAGTTGCTGTGATTAGACTGACATTTATATAATAGAGTGCGCTGTACAGGGCTGCTCTTGGAATTAGTGTTGAAGCACAGCGGTACTTTTCAAGGCAGTATTTACATAATTTGTATGGATTTCTACACAAGGTAGTCTGCATTGCTGTGCAACAGTCAGTTGATGATTGTACATCCGTGTTTGCTATGTTAGTGCTAAAAAGTGAAGTCCTCATCTCATTTCTACTGAATGCACACTCAAAAATAAACCCCAAACCAACAAACATCACATAATGCCTTTTTGGCAACTTTTCTGCATGTCCCCTTGAGATCGGTTAGCCTGCGTCCTTCAGGCTTTCCTAAAGAAAACTGTGTGAATGATAAAGCTTTTCTACTCATTGTCATGTTTTCCAAGTTTAGGACACTTTCAGTTTTCATAGCATTCACAAATTTCTCATGAATCTTGTCTCTTTAGTTTATGGTTCTCAAAAGCATCTACCTTTTTTTCTCTGTTTGTAAAATGAAGTGATTTAAAACACATCTAAATGAGTTATTTTGGCCATAGTTTGCCTTGAAAAGAGCATCTCCGGAATGTTCCGTTTGAACATGGCTATATGTACTTGCTAGTGACTGGCTCAGTTTGCATGTGAAACTGACTTAATATGAAGTGATTAGAACTTGTGTTTTGTGAGCTGTGTTTATAACTGCAGCTCTCCACCTCTGGTTTATCTCTGTGCTGAGATGAAGCTTGCACCTCAGTATTCATTGTCAGTCATGCTGCTCACTGAGATTCACCTGACGTTTTTCAATCCTCATTAGCAATCTCTTCAAGCTTTCCAGCCTGATGCTTGTAAGAATGAGCAGATCTGCCTTTGGCTCGTCTATTATCTAAAGAAATAGAACTGGTCAACAGCATCTGCTCTCTTATTGCAAAGACGTTTTGCTGAGTCCTTCAGCTTCTGCAGTGGGCTGTTTGAGATGCATGAAGTGCTGGTGTGTGAACGTGAGATAAGCGCTGGAAATGTGTGTGACTACTTGGGAGGGAAGTTCTGATTTATTATATGTTACCTGAAAATAAAATCCTTCCAACTCTCACTGAAAAATATCGACACAATTCATTGCAGAACTGAAGAATATTAGGCTGAGAAGACACTAAGGATAATACTTTTATCATCTTTAAATCAGATAATGAAGTTCAAGGTGAGCAATATTGAAAGTGAACTTGATAACATGCTAATCTGTATAAATCAGTCTCACAGATTTCCAGGGAGGGCTGTTTGCCAGCCTACAGGGAAGGATAAGGATACTTCCAGAGAGAAGAGAATACTAAGAGCAGATGAAGAATGGAGTGCGGCTGAACTATTGCCGCCTGTTGATATTCCACTTGGTGATCTCTTGCTGTAGTACTGCAAGGTTTTGATGGCACTTTGAAGCACCTGAGTGATTTCTTCTAGATTCTTGACTTATATTCCAGTAACTCTCGTGAGAAGATGCTGTTGTTACCCGTGACATGGTCTTTTTGGTGCTGTTGCTGCAATGTAATTTTTTTTTCCCCTATTGAATAGTGTACTTAAAAGGAGAACAATTTTTTCTTCAGTAGGGCTGTTGTCTAGTGATAGATTTTTCACTTTCTTCCAATGAGACTGAGTTGTTGTACAGCTGTAAGTTGCTCTTAGAAAATATAAAAAATAAGTAATGAATAATCCTGGAGGAGCACGACCTTACACATACCACAAAATGTCTCTGCTTCCAGCATGCATGATTGATGGTTGCAGGCTTGTGATGTGGCTCTTGCTGATAACTGATTTGATAGAAGAAAAATAACCAGACTATGACTTGACACTTGCTGCTTTTCCACCCACAGGTCTGATCGGCATTAGTCAGCTCTTCCTATACACAGTAACTAGGATTGAGCTATGAAGCTCAAAGGTTGGATGTAGTATGCTAACCATTGTGTCCTGAAGAGAGGAGACAGAGGTGTGCCTTCATGCTGACTGCCGTGGTGATAGTGGCAGTGCAATCGATCCAATTTTTGTTAGTTCCAACTGGTAGGAATAAAAATACTTCTATTTAGAGCAGCTTTGAATTTAGGTGAATAAAAACACGTGACAAAGCAATGACACACTTTGCTACTAAAAGCTGCCTGTTTCTCTCCTTGTTTGTTGCATTAGAAACATCCTGAGCTCATCTGCTGTACATGGTTTTACGTTGCAGCGTGGGCCGGATGAATGTTAGTGTTTGATTTGTTGGTTTAATCTAGTGCTCAGAGCTTCCTTTGGAGTGCAGGACCTCCTTTCTTTAGAGCAGCAGTCCTTGCTTCATCTCTAGTGAGACGGTCTTCCTGGAGTCTGTGGAACAAAATATGACTCTTGCATATAGGCTTTTTCTTTTATCTTAAGCTGCTACTTAGATAGTAATTGCCTTTCAATCTCCAAAACAGGCCCCTGAATGCTCCTTGTGGCCTATGTGGTTGTCTGAGCGCTGTTTCTTTAGATTGCCAAGAGCTTCTTCCAGCCCTTGCGATGCTGGAGGTACCCTTGCTGCTGCCATTGCTGATGTGGCTGCTATTCTGTCTTTGTCTGGGTGCCTACCTTGTATATCAGCCCTTCCTTTCTTTCTAGCACTTGTTCTGGTGTTTCTGAGATGCTATGGCTATCTGTAGAACTACTGAATGTGACTAATACCTTATTTGCTGAAAAAGCTAAGTACCAGTAGCCGGCAAGATTAATTGCATGTAATGTGCTGACTTGAAGCTCCAGAGCCTCCAGTGATAAATGTCTTGCTTGCACCTTTCTCTGTCCTCTCCCTTTTCTTCTGTCTGCTAACAACCGTAGTTTCTGAAAGCCAGACAGAGCCACGCAGTGCTCATAGCGGTATGAAATGTCAGCTTAACCAGCACACAGATCGTTATGGATCGCTCCCAGTCTCAATGTTTCTGCAAATTAATTCTTGATTAAACAGCTTTTTGACAGTTGTTAAAGCAGTACCCTAACCAGCCAGGCTGTTCTAGAGCATTGTTGATTGACTCATCTTGTTGAGACCTTTCACTGGTGATAATTTTAAGCAAGAAATGTATGCTGTAATTCTTAGAGCCCTGCACAGGGATCCTGAAACTTCTGGGGCAGTTTTCAGTCAGAATGTGTTGAAAACAAATTTTGGAATACAAAGTTGAGGGTACGTACTTGCATACAGATTATTGTTATGTACTTATGTTAAGATTATCCTAGTTTAGAAAAATAACATGGATTTGCTGTCAGTAAAACAGTAATCTGACAGGCTCCTGTAATACTGATGCTGTATCCAGTCAACAACAAATCGCTTGCAGTAAATTGCACAGAGGTTCAGCATCAAATGTTTCTGGCTTTACCGTTGCTTTATAAATTCAGATGAGACCAAATGCCTCATTTCTATTTTCTAGATGCTGTAAAGTAGGAAGTTTTAGTGCCGATTTCTTTATGTTTTGCTGATTCCACAGTCAAGCAAGACGAGAATGACACAAACTTGTGAGTTTTAAGGCCACTGTGATCTTTTTGCTCTCTCTTGGTTTCTTTGAAAGCATTTGTTTTGGCAACGAACTGTTTCGCAAGGCATCCATCGTGAAGTGGAAGCACTGGGCTGCAAACAGCCTCACTAATCTTGTGGTTACTTATAGCACGCGCTGGCTTTTCACTGTTTCCAGTGGAAAAGTTAATGTTTTGGTTAAAGGATTCTGAACCTATTTGAATTAAAGGTCTAAAAGTGTTTGTATCTTCATCAACAGAAAGGAGAGACAGTGCACAGCTTCCCTGCTCAGCAATTGGTTTGCTGATATGCCTGAGCTGTGAAATGTGTGTGAAGAGAAAATGGTAGAAAGAACTGGTGTTGGCATAATCCGGTACCAGTAGAAGTAAGCAAACTGGGTATTTTCCAGGTTTTCAGGACTTGTAAGTGTAGGTTTAATGCACAGGAGTTGCAGGGTAACCCTGACTTTGAGAAGCTGCTGCAACTTGCTTTGTGCCCACTCTGTAGCTGTGTGCTGGGAATGAGGCCTCATAGGAAGTAACTTATGCAGTTCCTGTGCAGGCAACTGACTGACCTTCATGAATCCTTCCTTGTCTGGATGCGAAAGAGCTTTTCAGAGCACACTACCACCGCTGTGCGGATTTCCCCAGGTATGCTGTAAGTAAATGTTTAGTTTCTAGGAATCTCTGCCCTTTGAATGGCATCCTTTCAGTCATTCCTGGAGAAACGGAATATTTCTTGGACCTCTTAAAGGATATTTGGCTTGTGATGTTAAACTGACTACTTGTTCTGTTTTGAAAACTGCCTTTGGGATTGAGTAGTTCGTGTTGCTGAAGTCTGAACTGGAAAGAAGGAAGTTTATTGTAAATAAGACTGCAACCAGAATCAGGCTACCTGTTCTGCTCTCTGGACCTGTGTATGCATCAACTCCAGGATGCTTTGAGGGGGAGTTTTTTGGTATGCAGCTCTTGTGGCTTGCCAGGGATAAGCACAAATAGATTGTTACTTAATGCCCTATAATGGAACAAATCTAATCAGCGTTATACTTCAGAGATATATAGTACATACTGTACAACTGTGTTTTTTGGAGATTATCAGAGGTTGACTTTTCTTTGCATTGATGACATGTCTGCCTCTGCAATATGGCCATTAAAAGAAATCACATCCAAGTAAATCGCTGTGCTGTAGGAAATATGACTGTGGTGTCAGATACATACGTGTGGCTGTAATAGTACTGGAGTTAAATCTTGATTTGTCTGCAGTGTAAATACAACGGGGTGGCTGCTGCTTCAGAAGAGTGCTAGAAGCTTGGAGGGTGTGAGTGCTTCATAGCTGGGGAAGCTGGTACTCTTTGCCAGCGTCCAGAAGGAATTGAGTTGATATTGCTTCCTATATTGTACGTCTCTTGTGCCATCATATTAACTGGGTGTTGTCTCCACGCAGTGTCTAGTAAACCTTGTTTTAAGTGTCAGTGTTTTATGGCAGAAGCTGAGAAACTGCTAGGATAGAGATCAAACCAATTGAAAACTTAGGTAGTATTAAGGATATCTGGTTTAAAACCAAAAACCACGCAAATAACAAGGAATTCAGTGCAGTCCTTTCTGTTGTGCCTTGTCTGTCTTTCTCCCTTAAATGGGGGATTTTTCAGTCCCTCCAACAGCTTTGCTTAGTGCACAGTCTGGAGCATGCAGGGAGTAATACATGTTATTTTTGCCCTGGGAGTTCTGGGCTCCTGCTTGAATTAACCTTCCATGTTATTTAATATGTGGTGTTGTAATTACCTGGCTTCTTAAATTCTCTAACGTTGCTTGGTGTTATGAATGCCCCGTGGCTGGGGAGGGAACAAATTATTTGCAGATCAAGAATGGACTGTTTATCACCAGGACAGCCCCCTCTGGGGAAACAATGAATAACAGTAAAATATATATATGCCTTATTTTCCCCTTCAGCCTTTCCCCAAGCCTCAAAGAGAGTTTGTAGCAACCCTGGAAACTATGGCATGGATACCTTCAGTGCTTTTTGTACTTGTTTGTCTTATAATAGTATCTTCATGGGAAATCTCTCGTTCAGGAGGAAATATTTGAAAACTTAACAGACAATCCTTGATGTGTTATTGCTTATGTGTGTACTTAGACCAGAATAAGCCTTTTATATAGGCAGGGCAGAGGACAAAGACTGTCTTTTTCAAGCATGCAAGTGGCTGGATAGAGTAAATAAAGATAACACAGTACAAATATTTATCTGCTGGCTGGGTTGTGTGATGGGTGGATATGGTGTGTGTTTATTTAAGTTATTTTAAAAAAGGCCAAAACTTGAGCATGCATCCTAACGCCGTATCCAGCTTTTAATGAAGGAAAACTGACTGAGGTCCTTATGGAGTGTCCATGGAGTAACTGGTTCCAGATGAAGTTCTGAGTAAAACCTGGGCCTTCTCTGGTAATTTGTCTTGGGAAAGGAAAAGGAGTGTACATTGTCATGTACATATTACACATACATGGCTAATGAAGTTGTGTTGGTTTTCTCCCTTTTCCTGGCTTGCTGTCATGCTGTGAAGCATGACATGTCTGTTCTGACAAAGGCAGTCAGTCTGTGGCTGACAGATGTGACGGTTGCTTCTTTAGTTATTGCTTACCATCCAAGTGAACACATGGCTTCTGTTTGGTGTATGTAATGGCAGTTTCTAGCATATACCTACTAGCTTTGGGTAAATAATCTTTCTGAAGTGAGCCTGTGTCTGTGAAAGGGTTGCAGGTATGTAGTTTGCCTTTCTGTTGTTTCTTCCTTCTTGCTGATGTTTCACAAATGCGTGGTGCAAAATAACATCTGTAGCTCTTCCAAATAAGGTGCTCTGTTGATAAACAGGTACACTCACGTTGTTTAGTGTTCTTGTTCCAAAACCTACAGTATCTAATCTAAATTTATAAATTCTTTTCTCTTGAAACAAAGTTTTGTTTTTGTTTTTTTTTAGCTAATGAATAGGTCAATATAAAAATAAATCTGCAAGTCACATCATCCCACAGAATTGTGTAGGGTGGGATTGTCTGGGTTTTCCTAGAGATGGAAGTCTAACAAATGTTGCTAGCAAATGTTTTGATTAAATCTTTACTCAAAACTTAAGTTGGTTTTTCTCATGACAAAATCCAAGTCAACTAAATAGCCCGAAGCTATACGTCTTGGTTTTCTGTTTTCCTTGTTTTCTTAAGGGAACAAGATCTTGCCGGACTATGTGGGACGTAAAGTACATACCATCCCAGCATAAACAGGAGCGCAAAGGAATGCTGCTTCTACAAAAATAAATGCTAACAGAAACCTAAAATACAGTTCCTCCATGAGCTTGCCTTAAACTGAACATTCCTGTTTTCCTGTAGAAAGAAGACCAAATGTAGATCAAATGAGCTTGCATTACACTTAACACACGTGAGAAGTGATGGGGAGTCTCTTGAGAAGCAAAAACATTAACTAATCACACCTGTTGTGTAGAAAGTAGCGTTTATAGGCTTGTGATTTTACTTGCAGTGTGTAAGAGCCTGGCAACAAACTTAGTGGGGTCGTTATGTTACGAGCTGAGAATGGAGAACTCGATCTTGTACAAGAGATTTCCGTTATATTTATGATGATTTTGTCAGTGCTCATTGGTAGAAGGTTGCATTTTGCAGGTTTTCCTGGTCTGGTAATTAGTGGCAAGTTGAAACAGGTGTTGAAAATGACTGGGAAGTTAGTTTGGAGGGGACCACTGGAAACTGGCAACTTTGAATCTATCCATGCTCTGAGTTAAAGCTGTATCAGGTGACTTATGGAGCTGTCCAGTTGTGCTCTGATAAGTGACAGTCTTCCTTGTCAGTGCATCACTGCTCCCTCCCAGCTGCTGTAGTCTCAAAACCTGCTGCAAGAGAGCTCTAGCCTCAGCCTGGTTGGTGAAGAAGGTACTGGTGTTGCCCAAGTGTGACCTGAATTATATGTGGGTATGCAACTGAAAACAACCTCACGCTTCCCAATTTAGAGCTCTGTTTTTGCTTTCATGTATCTTGCTTCGATGCCACTTCAGTTGCCTTCAACTGCCTGAGATCTTGGGCTATATACTTTTAGCTCAAAAATCTGTTTTCAAAGGTTGAGTGTTTGAATTTAGCAGTACCGTTCTTTCCAGACTTTAATTAAGCTCTTTCCTGACTAATGAGGTTCTATACCACTTCTCTGCCACCCCCGCCATGTTCTTTGTTCTTTATTGGTATCTTTTTGTTCATCATTTCAGAACTTTACCTTTTTAATCTTGGAGCTTTTGTCTACCAGCATAAAAGTAAAAGCCTGAAGTCTGTAGTCGTAAAGGTTTCCACGAAGGTATGAGCTGTTAATATGCTTTGGAAGTAACTTGTAAAGCTATGCCATGTATTTGGAGCTCCCGAAGATTTTTGGCTTGAGGACATCCTGCTGTTTATTAGCAAGGCTATAATGTAATCTGGGAGGCACTAGCCTAGGTCTGTGCAAAAAGTACCATTAATCTGGCTTTGTTTAAGGCTAGCAGTTACTGACAAGTTGCTTTACTGGTAATGTAGAATACGATGTGAGTTGTTAAGGTAAATCAGTGAAAGGTACAGAATGAGAGTCTCTATTCAGTGTCATGCAGTGTTCCAAGACCCATTGAAAACAATCAGCCAGATGATTAATGCAGATACTAATTCAACATTCCATTCATTCAGTAACTGCACTTTTTAATCCTGCTTCCCTATGAATGTAGCAGTGTGTAGTATTTCCTGGCAGCTAAAAGAAGAAACCAACTTTTTTTTTTCCAGTACAAGCAACCAAATGGAGGGAGATTACCAGGGTTCTTGGTGAACTAGGAGTGAGTGCTGGGCTGACAAATGTCTCAAGGCACAGCATGGCACGTCTTGACAATCGCATTGTTGAAGTTTCCAATATTTGACCTGATAAATGATTTAAAGCAAGTCAACTGTTCACATTTTTAATGAGAAATAATGGCATGGCAGATGAAACTGGCTTTTCTGGTGTGTGTAACTGCACTTGACTCTTGCTTTCCTTCACGTGCATTTGGGATGGCTACATGCTATGCGATAAGGCTGTTCTGGTAAAATAACGGCATGCTTGTCGGTTCTGCAATATGTGTTTTCTTGTTGTTTTCCTCCTTTTGGGATATGCAGTATACTGAAGGCTGAGCAGGTGGTAATGAGGGAGGTTTTATGGTTGCTTCGCTTGTGCTGGAGTCTATAAACAGCAGGAGCAGGAGGACTGGTGCTAGAGGACGAATTTACGTTCTTGACATCTTGATATGTATACATGAAGCAGCACTGTAGAACCTTTGAGTACCGAAAGCATTAACTCAGTGTGTCCTGTGTATGCCCTCTAGTACTGCCTTGCAGTAGCCTTTGTTGTTGCAACATCAGTTAATTGCTTATTGCTAATGATTAAAGTGACAGCAGGTGAGCTAGTGTTTTGTGAGGAATTGTTGATGGCCCGAAATCCTAAGTTGGGGCTGTATTTATATCTCAGTTGTATATTTTGGATGATGCTAATGCTCTTGCTATGTTCCGTGCAGCTGAGCACATGTGCAAAATGTTTTCTGTGAACCTACAACTTTTCTCTCTAACTGGTTCAAATTATGGAGATAAACTTGTTTGTGATGAAAATCATTTTACGTTAGACTGTCTCACCTTTATGGCTTCTGTCTGTTTCTGTCTTAGAGTGCAATAAATATTCTTGAATATTTATCTGATGGACTTCATGCTCTTGACTTGTGTACAGTAGATTTATTTAATGAAGGTTAGCAAATGCCATAATTAACGAATGATTTAGCAGATATTCCATAGCAGGTCAAGCATGTGGGGCAAATTCTGTTTGGTGAGCTCATTACTTTCAGCAAAAAGTCATTTGTAAACATAGTGTGGGGTATCAGGTCTGTTCTCTACCTTGCTTTTCAGGTCGGTTTGTAGGGGGGAGAGATAATGGTATGCATGTGTTTTTCCAGGCTGGTGTTTGCTCTAGGTGCTTGCCCTTGTGGGCAGAGAGCAAGATGAAAGGTATTGGTGATTGGCAGCGCTAGCATCCTGTCTGAGCTGCACTAGTGTCCTGTGAAAGAGCATTGGAAAAGCACTTTCTTCATGTGATGGGTAGGAGCTTTGGTGAAATTTTAGTAATAGTTGACCACAAGTTTTGTTTTGCAGTGCTGTTACTCATTTTTCTCCTTTACCGTTAATAGAATGTTTGCTAAATTCTGTTTGTAGTCTGACCTCAGCCAGGTGCAAAGCTTAGCTTGCCAACAGAAGCATGGTGATTCTGGCTTTGTTCAAACAATTCTCTCTCAGAGATGCAAAGCCAGATGATGTGGGATGTGAAGTTGTATGTGAGCATGAATTCTGCAGCTTCATGATTTATTTAGGGCTTACCAAAAGTCACAGAGAATCAGTGGGAGAGTACTGTGAGTGCCCAGCCTGTATCAGATTGAGACCAGCTAAGCTGATGCTTCAGGATGTGGTACTTGCACGTGTGTTGTCCTTTGTACTGCTGAGATCTTTCCTTCAGATCTTTGTTTTTGAGAGTGGTTAGATTTTTTTGTTTCGCTTTCATAGTAGTCTGTGTAAATCAAATCAAGTTACTCAGTATTGATGCCACTGCCAGCGGCTGATGAAAGACTGAGAAGAAAAACAAGAGGTAACTCCATGCTGTGATGTCTTTCATTTTTTCCTTGTATCAGCTACGGTCTCATTCTCCCTAGCCACAGGAGTTAGATGCAACAGGGATTTTTGCAGCCCCTTAGAAATAGTGTTCTTATTTCAAATGCTTGTGTTCCATGTGTTTTCCTTACAACTTCAAGTGGACTAAACGCGAGGATACAGTTACCAGCTGGAAAGCGTTTTTCTTCTGTCCAAGTTATATGTTACTGCTGGCATTGCAGGGATTGTTACTGTGCTAAGGTTGTGGGAAGACTGAATGGTGGAAAAACAGCTGTGCATTGCAATAACGGGCTGTAGAGGGGACACACCAAGCCATTTTATGCTGTAATAGGAACAGATGGATCCAAATTTCTCTTCTGAGTAATGAAGTCATCTAAAAGATTGAAGAGAAGTTGCACGGACATGGTAGTCCTTTATAACACATGAACTGCAGTTACTTACACCCCCTCAGTTTTCTCCCCTGATCCTCGATGGAAATGAATTCCTGACAAATGTTGGCTTTTTGCTATAGAACAGCTGCTATCCAGTAACACAGCTGGGTTTCTCAAGTAGAAATGTCAGCATTGCTGTCCAGGCTTCCTGCAGCAGCTGTAAATAAGAAGCCTGGGACACTGGAGAATGCTGCAGGTGCCTTGAAGATCCAATTGACTTTAACCTTGTGGATTAAATCTTCTCTCTTTGTCATTAACTGGAGCTGGAACCTTCTTCCTACTCTGCTTTCTAAAGGCTCATAGACAGATGTGGTCTATAGTCTGGGGAAGGCGAAGGGGAAATGTTACTCTTAAAGATATTTTTGAGAGACTGTGTCTGCAGACATTTCCTTCTTGTGGTGGGTTTGTTGGTCTTGTTGGCTTGAAGGCTGTCTTTCCTCAGCCTTCCTTCAAGCTGAAGGGCAAGGACAGGAGTGGGTGAAATGTGTGGATAATCTTGATTCTTAACAATACCTGCAGGCCGGCATTATAAACCAAATGCTTTATACTGGCTCAAGTGCACTACTTTGCTTGATAAAATTTCACTTTAGTTAAAATCAGATGCTTTTGAATGGCCCCAAGCTATAGCTACTGGAGTGCTCCTGCTTCAGTGGGAAATTGTGGAGCAGTCTTCTGATCCAGGGCAAAGTGAAAACTGATCCACTGTTGTATTACAGAAGTGATGCACTGACTGTGTATGAGTAATTGCTCTAATGTATTCCTACCAGCTTGTGTTAAGAGCTTGCCAAGTAGATAGAAATTTTATTTTTCCTCAAAACGTTCCTTACAGGAACTCTTGACTGGGTAGTTGGGTTGTACTGTGTCTGGAGTGGGAGCTCTGAATGCTTTGAAATGAGGGGAATGCTGTTTTGTTTCCTATTATGAATACTCATGCATCCCATTGACTATTGTACATAACTGTTTCAGGCACATAGGGTATTTTTATAGTGCCTCTACACATCTATTCCCCAGCCAGCTTCCTCTGTAGAGCTTTGGGAGGCAGAACTGGCGTGTAATAACTGCAACAAATCTTCAGTTTGTTTTCCTCATTAACCTGAAGAGAAATTAAAATACTATGGATGCTGTCTAGAGTTTGTTGCTGGAAGCATCGTTTGCCTTAAGGCTGTGTGGTGTGTGCTTGGCTTCTTAGCCAGATCTAGGCACTGGGAATATCAGTCTTGCACCATCACAGGTGAGAGGCCTTGGGGGAAAAGGAAGGGTTAGGCGTGAAGGATTAGAATTGTGTGCTGAGTGGCTTTAGCAGGAGAAGAGTTCAAGCTCCCTTTCAAATTGCCAAGGAACTGTGTGTGTTTCCCTTTGCTGTAAGTGTTCCTGTTGATGTAGTGCTGTGTTCACACTGATGTCACTTTATAGAAATGGCACTTTTATCTTGCTCCCATTATAAATACTCAGGAAACGTGTGCTGTATCCAGAGGTCTGTGTCTTGCTTCTGAAAAACAGCTCAAACCCCTCATCTCTGGCACATGCAGCTGCTGCCCTAATCCCTGGGTGCCAGGGGCACCTCTGGCTGGGAGCTCTCTTGGAGCAGAGCGGTGTTCTTATGAAAACTGTCTGTCTAAATAAAAACAAAAACTCTGCCAAAAGTTCTGGTATGAAGCTTGTAAGCAAGCTATCCTGAGGCTTTCCCGGATCTTTCAGTCCTACTGTCCGTTCATTCAGCAAGTTCTTAGCAACAGGCATAACAATTACCTCTCTCTATGAAGTGCTTTGTGTGCTTTGAATCCATATTGAGGCTCTTGCTGTCAAAATCACAGACGTCGTTAAAGTCCTCTTTCTGATGGAGAGCTTCTATAAAAATGTTTTTGAGATTATGGAAGTTACTTGGTTATTTTTGAAATACCAGCATCAGCTGGAGCTGCTTGCTCTGTGTTCCTCTTTCCCCTTTACAGGGAGGCTGTATCTAGTTCTGGTTTTAAAAACAAAACAAAAACAACCTCCCCCTCAAGTTACTCATTAGCAACAGCATGGAAAAACACATTTCTAAAGATACTGGATGGGAAATTTCATTTAGGAAGGCCCTATTTTGAGAAGACCTATTTTTAGAGTCAGATTTTGCTTGAAATTTGCCCCTGGATGAGTCGTGCTGCCCTGAATCGAAAATGCTACGTACAGTTTATCTAATTATAGCAGCAACTTTGTGTTCCGATGACTAGTTATCCAGTTTTTCCTTCCACTGGAGTACTAACAGCATTGCTGTTATTGGCCACGTCAGCTCTAACAGCTGAGCCAATGGAGTAGTTTGGATGCTCCTTGTTAAGGAATCTGTTCTAAACTCCTCCATGTGCTTATTCAAACGCATGGAAGTCTTTCCCACTGGAGTGAAACAATATTCTTGTAAAAGCAATTGAGTATCAGTTCAGTTGAGCTTTGCTCTGTGGTAAAGGCGTGGGTGCTGTGTTTCCACTTCTCACTACTGTTTGGGGAGATAAAAGCTGTGGGCATCCTGCACTTTCCTTTATCTCCTCAGACAGGGACAAACATTCTTCCTTTGGTAGATGTGTTTTGGGCTGTTGTGCTTAGTGTTAGTTCTGGAGTAAAACACATGTAAGAGAATAACCTCAGGGGTCTCTGAGGTCTCTTCCTACCTGGGCTGCTCTGTAGCTCTTGCCCTGTTTTGTCCTTGGTGGCTTGCCTGGCATGACCATAGCCAGTGCATTGCAGAGTTGTTTGTATGCAAGGGAATGTCACTTTGGTTGTCATGGCCTCGAATCCTCCAACAACTCAATTTTTGCTGGCAATTGATAGGATTGGAAAAGCAATGGAGTTGAGACAAAGGGAAAAATAGATACACCCAACCAAAACAAACTGTTCGGCTGCTGTTGTAGCTTCTAGGATGTAGCCAGTTGGTGCCAAACAATTATATGCTCTCAGCTGGAAAGGGACTGCTTCATTCCCTCTAGCAGAATACAGAATTAATTTCCTGTGATTGTTTGCTCAGCCCTACATAAATATCCTGTTTGGGAGTTCTTGAACTGTCAGAAGGGTGAAGTCAAGGCCAGTGGTGAGTTCCCCTGCATGGTGCACAATGTGTTGAGAATTTTCTAGCTCAGCTGCAGTGCAATTCTGGAGCTCACTGGCCTGGTCTTGCCATAAAGGAAACGAGTCGTTGTGTACCCCGAATTACTGCTGTGCATATCCTGTTCTCTGATTAGACTCCTTTTGGTGTGAGAACAACCTTTTTCCACGCATATGACAAACACAGGATGGTGTCCCATTTGCACCTCTGGAAACAGTGCTGAAATTAATACAGCATGGAACTGTTCCTTCTAGAAGATAATGCTTTTTTATATATATCCTTTATTCTTAAACTTGTATCTTTCTGCACTGCCTGACAAAGTGTTATGTCAAGTTCAAACTTGCAGAAAGAGTTAGCTTTGGCTGTAGGATAGAGATGTTTGTAACTTGTTGCCAATGATATCCTTGCTCCAGTGTGCACTTGACAGCTGTATCTGAAATGGGAATCACAGTGTTTGTTCATTTAAAGAATGCATTTGTATTCCTGGCAAAGGCAACTGTTACAGAAGGGAGCCTTGTGTTGCAGGAGATTACTGATTGCAATGGCCCATTGGTTTCAAGTCCATGTAAACTCTGCCTCCTCTAGTGAAAGATCTGCACAGCATTGCCACCCGCAAGCCCTTGCCCCACCCTGACGCAACTTGCCTTAAAACAGGAGCGTGAGGCTGTAGTGAAGGTCCCTTAAAATTCCCTGCACTCAAAAAACTGCATCCTCGTGCTGTAAATATGAGATGGTTGGTGTAAATGGGTGAAGCTGCTGAAATAAATACACTGTAGGAAGAGATGTAGAGAAATGGCAGGCGTTGGTGCTTTGAGCGCCTGTGAGCATGCTGCATTGGGTAATTGGGAAGTGAGCTACACAGCAGTTTGGCTATACCAGAGGGTTTTGAAGTCTTATTTGCTGAACAGAAACCTTTTTTTTTTCCTCTCCTGGAAAACCTGTGTAGCTTGGCCTTTCTCTTTTGGGGTTGTATGTATGGCTTCTTTATATTCTTATAGACATTGCTGTCCAAATCATGATCTTGAAACTTTATTACCTGGAGGAAAACCCTCTTGTAGGTGAGATTCAATCAAATTCTGCAGCATCCCCTTCCTACTTGATATGGCAAGGAGTTCTTCGTGTCTTATGGCAACTGGTCATCTAAATGCTTGGCTCTAATTAGCTGCTTGGTGAAAAGTAATTTAGAATTAATTTTGAGGGAGGATTAAACTGCATTGTCAGCACAAGCATTTAAGCTGCTAGAATTTCCATTGATGCTAAGCTTCATGTAATTCTTCAGTTAAGATGCTTTATACCAAAATTGCCTTAATTTGGTTTAGCTTTCTAGCTTGTGGCCCCATGTAGAAAACCCTGTGTCATTTTATAGCCCAATATCCTAATCCCACTTGCTTTGGGGTTCAACAGCTGGAATATACTTGCCATGGGGTTGTGGAGCTAAATCCTGACTTCCTGCCCATTTGCATCTTTTTGGAGGTTTTTGCAGAGATATTGCGTTGTCTATTAGGAGCTTGATTGATGACTGAGCTTTGAATCAAAAAGACATTGAAATTTAATTTTTCTTTCTGTGGAGAGGCTCTTATCAAGTGTTAGGAATAGCCTGAAATGGCACGTGTGGTTTGGGTAATAGTGCAGAATATCTAGCAAATAATGGCCAAGCCCTTTGGCTTTTGTACCAGTTGCATCTTCGTGTCTTTGAGCTCTTGATCTCTGTGCATGTTAGAGGTGCAGATGGGGAGCTATTGAGCCCTGCGCTTGAGGAAATTGAATGCTTAGTCTCAGGTGACTTTCAGCACTACCTATCCAGTCACTCTTACTGGAAAAAGTATAGTAACTTCAGCAGAGATTGCTGAAGCTGCTTAGGCTTTTGGCAGAGCAGCCAGCTTGAATCTGTCCCTTTCTAGCTGGCAGAGTTGCTTGTGACTGCAGCCATAGAGATCAGTGGAGGCAGCGTGGTGCTTGCATGGCAGTAAACAACTAATGTGTTGCCAGGATGTAACCCTGCTCTTCTCTCTTGCTTTTCATTTTCTGTTTGGCTTGAGTTATATGTTGATAACTTCTCCTTTTTCTTTGCAAGGAGATTCTTCTGGGCTGCTCTTCAAGTCCTTTGGTGTGTTTTGTTTCATATGGATTAATGTTAAAGTTAGTGGTGTGTCTGTGCTTAGGTAGGTAGGAGGAGAGGAGTCAAAGTCAGCTGCATCTCATAGCAATAGTTATTTGGGAATTCCTGTAGTGCTATTTACATAGGAATACTTTCATAAGAGGCTGATGTAGGAGACTTGTTCTCTCCTTCCAGTCAGTGATGTCTTTGTCCTCAGAGATGATTTTTCCACTTGTTTTCCTTCACTTGTATTCCTATGGCATCTGCAGTGGCTGTGATTTGGCTGATCACAGGGAAATAACTGTTGTCTCTCCGCCTCCATCCAGATCGTCACTGCCTCTTTGATGGGGTGCTGTGTAGCTTTTGTTGGCACTGAGACCTGATCTAATATCATCGGAAGAAACATTAACGTTGCTCTGCTTCTACTCTTTTTAACTGGATGGGAATACCAGTACAGACTGATGACTGCCAGGTCATTTAATAATCTGTTAAATCAGGTAATAAGCCTTGTGTGTGATAGGTTTGTTTAGGCAAACAGACTTTCTGCTAATACATGGGACCAGCAGAAGCTTCTAGTTCCATGCCAGCTTGGAAATTAAAGACATGGCTCTGCTGAAGAATTTTTTATAAGCATAGAACAAATCAGTATTCCCAGTAGAACTCTACAGGAGTGCTCACAAATAATGGCATCTTAACATCATGTAGCACTACTCTAATCTGTGAAAAAGGATCATTGAGTGTTGCCTGAGGTTGGAGCTGGCAACTTGACCTTGTTCTGGTATCAGTATCTCTGACCTTTAGAGGAGGACTAACGAACTGAGACTCGCAGCTCCCCTGGAACTGCATGTAGGCATCTTCCACTGGCTGCTTTGTTAGCCTCAGTGCACTGCTCCAGGTCAGAATATTTCTATGAACATGTAGAAAAAGCCAACTACATCTCTTTACTCTTCTATGACGAACTTTAACCGTGAAGGACTTGTTAGGGTGTGCGTTAGTACAGAGGCATGCCCATAGCTTGTTTTGTTGGAAGCACTGCTGCTTGGGCACAGCACTGTGGTGTGTGTACAGCTTTGGTTTATCACCATGTGGGCCAGGAGCAGCCCAGCCTGTCTCTCAGATATGTCTATGGTCTCTTAAGATTGTTGTATTGCTGCTTGGCAAACACATTAATCCAGAGATAGATTAAATTTTTAGGTGTGAAACAATGAATATTAAACCTATTGTGCTAGACTGCAAATCCTTGTTTGGATGGCAACTGCTGTTTCCGTTCTTCTGTTTTCTTGTGTCATTAATTGATGGGTTAGAGAGCAAGAATGTGTTGTCTGGAGAAGCTTTTTCTTGATAAAATATATTATTTCCATCTACCTCTTCTCTACGCAATTGTTATAATCACCTTTTCCTGAGAGGTGATAGCTTTTTTGAGCACTGCTGTTGTTTGCTTTTATTGTTGATTTCTCTCTGCATATGATACTATTGAAGTACTACTGTACAGTACTACTGAAACAGTACTTTATTTCATGCTTTAAGATTATCTGAGTGAGTAATAATTTGGATAGGAGTTCCCTTAAAGTGGCGGTCATAGTTATTCTTGTTTTGTGAATAGAAGTAAAAAAATAATATACATATATTCTCTTCTGGAGAGAGAGAGGAGTTTTGTGGAACTGGTAACATAGCTTTTTCTAAACTGAGTGTATATAATCCATATTTAGAATCTTTCTTTGGCAGTTTGATAATCTGTCAGGATTCTGAAGCCAGCATGGCCTCCTGTGCGCAGATAAAAAGGGTGGGAAGGGCTTTTTCTGTTCCTTGAGCTTCTTCTAGCCCTATCTTTTTTGTTCAGATAGTGTAAGAGATGATAGCTGGTTCTTCTAGCCATAGGCTTTGCTTCTGGCTGGCAGAGGGGCACTACTCTCCTTAAAAGACTTGGCTTTCTGCTGCAGGGAAAGGGTGGGGATGAAGCTATGCCAAGACAGTCTTCATTACTGGGTTACCAGAGGAAAGTCAGAGGTTCTGCAGAGCAATTGTATCAGTAAGTTTCTAGATGCTTCCAGAATGACAGTGCAGATGTTACTAGGATAACAAAGAAGTGTTTCTTCACCCATGTTTCCCTTGGTGCATATCTAGCAAACGTTTGTTTCCTCATTAAAGTGTTGCTTTGATGCTGTTGGTTCTGTAAATACTGCACTTCCTCCTGGCATTTAAGTTTTTCTGCAATACCACAGTTCTCATCAGAATCATTCTCAATCAAAGTTCACAATTTTGTAAGTCTTGGCTTAAAATAATCTAGCAAAAAAAATCCAGGAGAAAGAGTTGAGTGCAAGGAATTTTGGTTGTTCAAGGAATGTAACTATAAAAAGATCCGTCTTCTGATGAATAATGCACTGTGCTGGCAGCAGTCTCAGAGGCTGATCGTAGCTCTGGGTGCAGCACGGGTGGTGTAAGCCATGGTAGCACTGCCTGGGCAGCATCCTGCACCTACTGCTGCATCAGCAGGCATGAGCCAAAGTGAAGGTATTGTGGCACTGCTGAATGTGCAGTGGCCGATTTAGTTTGCTTTCTAAAATCAAAAATCGCATTCTAATCCCTGGAAGCGTGCTCCCAGCTATTGGTGGGGGGGAATCTATCGTGAAATGTAGGGAAATACTGTAGGAACAGAAATATTTAGCTTTGGCCAACAGATTGTATGCAAGTGCACTCCCTGTTCATATTAACAAATGGTGATATTGGTTTACAATGTACCACGAGGCCTTGATTACAGTGAATAGCTAAAGTAACAAATTACACCCTGAAAACCTTGAGTTGTGATGTGGGTTGCTGGGGAGCAAATGTTAGTATATTGTGAGTCCTAATAAAGGGCTGTTATGACATGTAGCTGTGTAGCAAATTGAGCCTGTGCTGTATTTAGTTCGCTTGCAGGGCTGCATGCTGTGAGAAAAAGGACAGATTGTAGAAATGCCTTCAGTGTATCAGTTTTGTCTCCTGCTTTCAAAATTCATTGTTAGGAAACTGGTTGTCGAATTGGAGTGAAAAAGTTATAAATACATTCCATCCGTTGCATCCAAGACTTCAGATGCAGATAGCGGCTGTTTGCATTACCCAGGAGTGATCATCAACATGCATCTCCAAGGTATGGCTTTGGTTGCCTTAGGCTGCTGAGCTGTTGTGTGCTGTATGAGGAGTGCAGCTGAGTCTAATAGTTGGCGCGGTGTCTGGTTGTGATATGTTGGCTGTGCAATAAGTGTGGTGAGGCACTGCCACAGGCTGCCCAGAGAGGTGGTGGTCCTCCATCCCTGCAGACACCCCAGATTAGGCCTCACAGGACTCTGAGCTCCTGATGGAGCTGTAGGTGTCCCTGTTTGTTGCAGGGGACCTGGGCCAGATGGGTTTTGAGGGTCCCTTCCAACTCAAACAATTCTATGATTCTGAACTATAAGTTTTGCACTTGAAAATGCAGGTTAGTCAGGTACTGAGACCACCTGAAAGAGATGTAGGGCATATGTTTTGTTTTGGGTTGTGTGCTGTGACTTGGAACAGATGAACTTATAAAGAAATAGTTTTTAAAAAGTGAGGACTTGAGTTCTACCTTGAGACTGGGAGAAAATAAGGAAACTGAGCGCTAGTTAAAATAGCTCAAGTCCTATTAGAAAAAGCAGTATCATAATTGTCAACTTACTGACATCAGATCACTAACATAAAAAATGACTGTGCACATCCATCACATGTTGCCAGTAACCTGGCAAAGATCTCCCATCCTGTAGTACTCTTCTAAAGCTGTTGCATGCAGAATCGTGGAGGGAGAGTTGGTGTGCCATAAGCACTTCTGAGACCACCTTCATGCATGTGTTGTTGGCTGTGGGTGGCAGAGCACCTAGAAAGAGGCTTTTGGTCACTGAAGTTGCACTGCTGGAAGTGTTCCTAATCTGTTTTGGCTTTTCCTCCAAGGTGGGAGGAGTAAGGAAATGCTCAGTGCTTAAAATGTAGCCAATACAGAAGAGGATGACAATAAAAAGCAGTGCCTGACTCTTCTGGTCTTGCAGTTGGCTCATGCTGCCTATCAGTGCCCCCAGAGGCAGGAGGCCTTTCTGGCTATTTGGCAGAGAGCATCAAGTGCTTGCTGGGGTTTCTGCCTGTGCACCTGGCTAATGCAGCTTCGAACAAAGATGGAGCTATTGATTTCATATTTGAGAGCTGTTAAATACTCATACTGACTGCTATTTAGCTCGTGAAAATATCCTGCAGTAATCCTGTTTCTCTCCCTGAGGATATGCAGGAGCAAGTATGAAACAGCAGCAGATGTAACTTCACGTGTGACGTGCTCACAGATCCTTTGGAAGCATGCCATTTCCTCTTCCTTGAGAAACATCTTTCACTTCCTTTTCCTACAGCCAAAAAATTCTAATGCTCTGCGGCTTTATTAGTGGGCGAAGGTTTTTTCAGCTGTAGGTACGTTAAGCTGAGCGTAGTAAAAACCAAGATGCAGTCAGTTCTGCTAAGGGTGAGATTGATGTGCTCTGCTTTCCAAAACGTATGCTATCATTTTTTTTTCCGTAATGACTTGCAGAGTAAGGTGCTTTGTAAGTTCTTCTTGCATGTCATTAATTGTAAACGCCAACAGTAATGAAAGTAAGGCAAAGTTAAGATTTACTGGGGCTCGGTTCTATGAAGCAAGTACAGCTGGTGGTTGGAAAAGCTGTTTCTGTGATGTATTTGTAGTAGATGGGATGCTTGCCTAAACGACCTGGGCTTGAATCTTCCCTCACAAAGCTGCGTAAGCATTTTGCATTATTTATTAAAGAAAATGCGTAATCCAGTCCTGGTTTCTATTTCCGTCTTACAGCAACAACAGCTTCACAGTAAGAGTAACCTTTCAGAATTCCAAATGCAAAGTGAAATCCTGGTACTGTTTCCAAATGTTTTATTTTAGGTTCTGTTTCTTGTAGTCTATTCCTTTAAACCCCTGAGTTAACCAATCATGTAAGGAAATATTTCTACCTTTAAAAATGTTTATTTTCTACTACTTTAGCTGCAGTGAAAATAATTCAAGAGCAATGTAACTCTCCTCCAGCAAAGCCACACTGGATGAGGACAGCACTAACGCTGCTTGTCACCTGATTTGTGCGTGTCTTCATTCGTGGGGATAACAAGAGCAGCTTACCTGGAGTTTCCTCAGATGTGTTTAGAATGAACAAACATGCTATACTGGAACTGAAGACTCTTTGGGACAGGGCCTTGCATTCTGCACAGCCCAGAACATGACATGTTGTGGACCTGGTAGCTTGTCCCAGTTGCTATGGGAGGAGGCATGAAGATTTGCTCCTTTATAAGCTGCTTGGGTCTAAGATAAAGCTGATAGGCTAGTCGCCTTCTCTGTATTGCCAAATGCTGCTGCTCTCCAGAGTGTTATTTGCTACTGGCATTTATCATACGGAATTGTTTTGGTTTTTGATTAAAAACAAGCAAGAATAAAAGGCTTTGGAGAAGTATCTGTATGCAGGAGGAGGTGGCTAGCTGAGGTAAATTGTTTCATGAGAATCCTTGCAGAGAGAGGAGGAGATTAATGAGTCATATGACCGAGTATGTTAAAAACTGCCACTGTATTGGACAGGCAGCTGCCTAGGATAGAAATTTGGCCTCTGTTATCTTTGACCTGACAGAAGTTTGCCTTGGACTGTGGGTGGCTTTTCTGTGCTAGAAATGTGCTGCAAGTCCTGCAGAGTTCTGGGTGAGTCATTCTGGACACTGGGATTGCCTTCTGATTGGAAATTTTTTTAATGGTACTCAGTAGATTTCATCTTGGCTTTTAGCATTCGTTGGAGCCACTAGGGAGCCAAAGGATGTAATGTGGAGAGAACTTGGATGGCTTTCTAAGCCTTAATGAAAAACTGCCATTTTGCTGATACTGCCTCGTAATGTGAGACCATGAGAGTGATCAGTCTGAGAAAGCAAACTGGAGATAGTGTTGTTGCTTGTGCAAAGCTAGATCTTGTCCAGAAGCAAACTGAGGTCTGCAACGTGCTTTGCAGTTTGTGGGTATGCATATATCGCATACAGCACTACTGTGCATGGGAGGATTTGGATCCTCGTATTCCTTCAGTGGTGGAAAGAAGAG
This sequence comes from Aquila spilogaster, assembly GCA_024606505.1. Taxonomy (NCBI): domain Eukaryota; kingdom Metazoa; phylum Chordata; class Aves; order Accipitriformes; family Accipitridae; genus Aquila; species Aquila spilogaster. The sequence goes on along the minus strand of JANHGO010008013.1, from coordinate 18,141 downwards.
TAGAGTACAGCAAAAGAAACCACAACCTTTGCTTGGCCTGATGCTGTTTTCCTATCTGCAACGTAGAGCCTCTGCAAATTGCTTGCTTATGTTGCTCTTCGGGGTACCATAGGCAGTATGAATGCATGGAAACCCAGGTTTGCAAAAAAAAAATTGTTTAACCTGTTTGTGTCACCTCAGATGGAAACTGGAAGCGCTAAATGGTGTGTGATTGGAGATGCTAATAATGCAATCAATCAGCTCAAAAAAGAAAAGCATCACTGACCTTTTTAATTTTCCCAACATCAAGCGATTCCTTTGACTCTTGAAATGGGAAAGAGTGAGGCTGATGACCCTAAAGAGGGAACAAATTCTTTGGAGCAGAGTGTGACTTCAGCTCTATTTGGTGTTTAGCATAACAACCCTGGCATCAGATCTTGCTTCCCAGCTCTTTATGGTAACGTTGCCCCAAATGAATTTCCATTTTCCACTCAGATTTTGAATGTAACTAGTTGGAAGTATGGCTAGATTCTTGCTGGCACATCCAACTACATGAACAGGTATTGCCAAAGAAACCCAATGCACCAACCCACAGTAGGAGCAGTGTAAAATTCCTTGGCTCTAGGGCACAGCTGCGCAGTGTGTTCTTATTTTCCATATGTTTTGATAGGCTTTGAGAAGACATGGTGCCTTCCAGGGTTGAAGTGTGTCTTTACTGAAGTCGAGGTCATCTTTTTAAGCTCTGTGGAGGTTGGTTGACAGTGAATGGTTTTCCTCTTGTTCTAACAGCCTCATAAAAAGCGATAGCATTCTCTTGGTGGGAGGGAAGAGATGGCTGCCGCAGGGCACTGGGGCTCTGCCAGGCTGCTGGTGGCTGCAGTGTGGCTCTTCAGTGTGGGATCTGTGGGCCTGAGAAACTTGTAGATGGTGTAAGAGTCGCTCTTATGCTGGCTCACTTGAATTTGGTTTTTGTGTTAGCACAGGGACTGAAGGCTGTTCCTTTGCCATTTAGCCTGAAAGCTAACATTGCTGTGTAAGCTGGAAAAAATGCCTTAAAATCTGTCTTTGTGGAAAATTGAAGATGCTTACCACACAGGAGCCAACATAATGGGGTCACGTTGTGTTGTGAGGTTGCCCTACATAAATGCAAGACAAGAGAATTGGAAGTCATCACTTGGGCATCACAAGATGGCAATGTGGGGTGAGGGGCTCTGGGGGAGCTGGGCGGCTGCTGGCGCGCTGGTGGGCAGCATGCTGGCACAGCCTGCGTGACGCTGGCACAGCCTGCCTGCAGCAGATGCTTGACACGCTTTCCGAGCAGATCTAATGGAAAGTGCTGCCGGTGCATGTGCAAGTCATCCAGAGCACATGAGATGAACGAGGCGTCCCTTCCTAGAGGGATCATGCGGCATGGCGTGTACGGCTGGGGATGCGTGCAGGGAGAAAGCTGCTAAGTCCCATCATTTTCCCCTAGGGCTGATCCTTCAAATTGGGCTGTGCTGAGAAACTACAGCTGTGAATTTTATTTCATTTCTTTTTACTCTCGTGCATATCATCTCCTAACTGCATATCTGTTAGGCCATCTAGGTGAAAGCAAAATCTCATTTGAGGAGTGCTGGAGGATTCTCCTGTTTGAGTTACTTTCTTAATGTATATTACTAATACCGAACTTGGACATTTGTAGCCCTCTATAGAAAAGGTTGTAAGGGGATTTGTAAGGCGCTGACAGCTATTTCACCTACCGTGCCCGTGTAAGGCAGCACAGTGTAGCCGGCACTAATTCATGTGACATGCATCTAGTTTGATGTACATGCTAGTTGGGAAGCCCAATTGAAAAGCATCCTGAAAATAACACTGACTGTAATGATGGATGTGAACACCGTTATTCAATCAAGCTTTACAACAATATTGTCTGTTCATAACTTAGCTTATGTCCTGTTAACAAGAAGGTTTAATTGCCTAGAATACTTACCCAAGTGGAGATATATTTGGACAGATTTCTTTTGTAAGTGTTTCCAAAGAAATCCATGCTTTTGTTCTTCCATTTTAGCTGTGCCTCGGAATGCTGTGTTCTTTTTCATGACCATTGCTTGAAACATTTTTCTCTTTGATATTCCATTTAAAGCCACAGTAAAGAGGTGCCAGAAATAACACGTGAAGGGAGGAGGGAAAAATAGGAATAAGCTTATGTTCCTTGTGTGTTGTTTGTTTTTTTTTTCAGTGAGCTGCCTACCCAAGAAAATTCCCCATCCAAGCGATAGCTTTCTTGGATTGATGGAAAGAGCAGTGGCAGCTCAGGGTGGTAGTTGTTACCTAAGCACTTACAGAATAGCTATTGAATTATAATCCTCAGGTACAGCACATAGTTGTCTTGTTCCTATCTACCCTGACTACCTGACCTTTGGCCAAATGCCTTCTGTGGGGATTATTTTAAAGACAGCAGCATTCTCTGTGTGTGTGTGTGTGTGTGTGACTGACTTGCATGGATGGGTGATGGAACTGCTGCTGTGTGTGGGGACAACTGCTCTGTTTCCCTCTGGGTGCTGTGGTCTTGCCTTCTGAGGCTGCTGGCCTGCCATGGGAGCATCTGTTTGGAAACCGCTTTCCACAAGAGCATAAGAGGTGTATAAAAGCTCCAGGATGACCAGGTGGGATTTAAATATAAGTGCTTCAGTAAATGCAGCCCTAAAAATGGCTCTACTCAGAGTCGAGCAAATAAATACCTGAATTCCTTGTGCCCCCTTCCTGTGATGGTGTTCATATGGTGCTTTAGATACCTTCTGGAAAAGATAAAACTGCCTTGGATTAATGAAATAATTTAGGTATTGCGTCTGTTTCTGTTCCTCTAATGCCTGGAAACACAGCAGGCTTTGCTGGAGACTAACGTGGCGTGGCTCTCACAGTAGTAGTGCTTTCCCTGTTTCCCAGCAGCTAACAGTGTGTAGTCTGGAGTCATGAACATCATGGAAACAGCTCAGTGAGCAGTGCTAGGACTCTGCTTAGCATCTTTTGCTGTGAAAGAAGCTGCCTATTTGGAGAGGGAAAACATTGCACTTTAAGTGGAGAATGTCTATCCTTCATTTTTATTTGAGAAAAAAGTAGCTTTAATATTAGAAGCGGAGCTTCCCTGCATCTTCTGCCTGACGTGGAGGGCCTGCGGTTGGTTAAGCCTCGCAACAGGGAGTTGAGATATATTTAGAGACTGCTTCTTGTCTGAAACAGAGATGCCATGATGAGATAATAAAGCAGCTCAAGGGGTTTCTGGTACAGCAAAGCTAGAAAGTCGTGTGATGTAAAAATAGGAGAGACAGGAGCAAAGAGGGGGTGTCTTTCTGCCCACTCAGAGATTGGAGTCGAGCAAGAAACATAAACTCAGAAACCACAGGATGCTTAAATGCGGTGGCTGTCCTTTTCAGCCCTGTGGTGTGTTTGAGATCCTTCTCCAGTGGCACCATCAGTTCGGTACTATGCCAGTATGTGCTCAGGTAGCGTGGGTGTCACTGAGTCCTCGTCTTTTTTTTCTGGTGTGCTTTTGTCTTAGGAGAAATAGCAGCTGAAAGCAGTGGCATGTGATGGTCGGTTTCAGAGGCAATTGGAGCAAGAGCGTTGTGTACTGGGAGTGGTGAGAGTGTCCTTCTGCTGAGATGGGTGGGAAATGCAGTGTTGTCTTTGCTGAGGCTGCACTGTTGGGGTAGAAGAGAAATGCTCTGGGATCAGCTCTGTTTGGTCAGTAAGCAGCACCTGCCCGAGGCTCCTGGCTGCATTTGTTGAGCCGTGGGTGGTGGTGGTTGAGGTTCAGCATTGGTGTAAGCTTTCTAGGTTTCCTAAATGTATGTTCAAGTCGGTGCTTGAAGAGGCAAGTGATTCTTTTAAAGCAATTTCTGCTTCGCAAATGCTCTTGTAGGAATGAGGAAGAATACATTTTATTAACTTCGTGAAAGACTGTAGCTTGTATTTCCCTGTTATCACATATCTGCAAACTGAAACGTCTCATTTGAGGCTTGGGAGTCGCAGATGAGTTGAGCAATGAAGAGAAGGGCTGTTTTCATTCACAGGCTGCGCAGGGCTGGGTGTTTTGAGAGCAGTCTCAATAAAACTTCCACACTGCTGGTTGCTATGTGAATGTGAGTTTATTTTTGTATGCACTTACAAGCTCTGCCACCTCCGTAAGTAAAAAGCACGGCTGGCTGATAGCAGAATGGGAGTGAAATGGTGAACACAAGGGAGCAGCAGGCTTATCTGTGCTCAGTGTTGTACCATCTCTAATCTCGGCAGTCACTCATGAGCATGGAAGGCTGGTGGAAGCCGAGCTAGGAGGAGCTAATGCATAGCGCTGCTCAGGGACGTTTGCTGCCTGGTGTGCAACCATAAGGCTGAAATACGTGAGGCTTTCCCTGCATTTTCGTGCTATTAATATCACTCTGGCGTAGATGAAGTGTTTTGCTACATGCATGCTCCCCCAGCTACGCAATGATCTGAAGGCTGCTGCCTTTGGGGAAATCATGTAGGAGAGCAAGGGGAAAAGGAGCGTGTTTACTTTCCCACTGATTTCTAAAATTATTATAGACGGCAATGAGCTAATTACAGAACATGTGCAGTCGTCTTAAACTCTGATATTGTGAATGTCCATTTTCCACTTCTGTTACTGGAAGTGTAACTGACAAAATGGACATATACGTTCTTGTGAAGAATGATTGGAAGTATTTTGCTTTTTTTTACCCTGCCTCCCAAAGTATTTTTTGCATGTGTAGTATCCTTAACATGGTTGACATCCATTTATCAGTGTCTCCCTTCTGTTCTCCCATGGTTTTCATAAAACAAACTATATAACAGGATATTGGATAAATACATATAGCAAAATAAGCTTGAACCTAATAAGCTGGCTACAACCAACAAGTGCGCTGTAAAATGCTGTATGCTTTGCATGCTTTGTGTGCAGTTTTTCCTTCTGAGATATCTATTCTCTTCATCTCCCAGGCTTGAGCATCGTTGTGAAGAGAGACTGCTTAGTATTTGGCAAGCTAAAAGCCTTGTGCAAACGACTGGGCTGTAGCGGAGTTTATTGCCTGCATTTTTCCTTATTTTGCACAGGGGGGTAGGTAACCTTTAATGGTGGCAACTGCTTGATTTACAGTATCAGCGCTTGTAGTCTGAGAAGCGTGCATTAGTTAAATGGGATGCAGACCTCAGGGGTGGGGCAGTGAGTGCTGGAGTTGGAAGGATCCTATGGGTTTATGCAGGTGGCTTTTTTGGGGGTAGTGACTTTGCAGACTGTACTTGCTGTGCATGGAATCTGGGTGGGTCTTCATGTTCATCTCTTTTTGATTCCTTTCTGTCCCAAATGCAGCAAGTGATAAAACTGGAGGGTTTTTTCTACCTGACAAGGCAGGGTTTCTTACCCTAAGTGCAGTCACCTGGGCTTGGTTGGTTGAGGTGCTGCAAGGCTCCCAGGTGTGTTGTGGGCACCGAATGCAGACAGCTCACTTTTCTAGCTGCATTCACTGAGCTAACGCACGGTCCCAATGGCTGGTGCTACAGCTTCATTTAAGATCTGATTTCACCCCCACCCTTCCTGTTGTGCCCTGCCAGGGCAGGGATATGGATGATGATAAGTTGTATTCTGTGCTTCCTGCCCTTGAATGGCTCAAGTTCCCCATTCTGTCTTCATGCACATAGCTCACTGAGATGCAGAGCTGTTTGGCTTCAGTGCCAGCACCCTCCTACAGCCTCAGGGTGTCTGCAGCAAACACTGCTGCCCTGTGTCATGAAGTGAGCAGGGTTTGGTACTGGGGAATTCCTTTCTGCTTAAGAAGTGCAACCACTCTCCTGATAGTAATGAATATTAATCATTAGCTTCAGGAAACTTCATAGGGTGGGTGGTGTGCAGGGGTGGGGAAGTCTTCACTTCTCCATTTGTTTGCTGAAAACCTGAAGTCATTTTGCAAACATTAGCCCTTATCTAATTGCATGGTTAGCATCTTCAGTTGAAACAGATACTTATCTCAAATATGACATAATTAGAAGTCACCGTACCGAGTGAGCAGCGAGCTGCACAGGAAACCAGTGATGGACATGATCCCATTGAGCAAAGGCTTGTGGTGCGTAAGCCTATTGGTCAGCTAAAATCCCTGAAAAATGCCTGTCTTTGTCAGGATGGGTAAATGCAGAACATCTTGAAGGGTTAATGTTTTTCAGCTCACGTTACAAAGTCCACATATGGGTGCATATACAGAGAGAGGCAAAAAATATATGCGAACTGTTGTGTGAAGGCTTTCTGCATCATTTTGGGGGGGTAATTTGGTGCAGTCTCATTGCTGGACTGCTTTTCTAACGCTGTCTCCTCTATATGTTAATTTTACAGGATCCTTTGCTTTTTTTGTTATTTCTTTTGCATTTGCACTACAAGTGTTGTAATTACCTCTGAGATAAAATAATTTTCCAACAGAAAATCGATGAGGTAGAAGTGTAAAAATGTGTTAATACATTTTCTGGGATTGCATGCTTTAGTGCACTCAGATCTGGGGTAATGGGTGACAAAAATACCCAGATCTGTTCTCTTACCTCCATGTGTTCCTGTGGTTGCATATCCCCTTAAATGCAAGGCAGAGATCAGGCTCTGATCTCAAAGCACCTGGGGAAAGCCCTGACAGCATGCAGCAGTGTGTTGATGAGACTGCAGAATTCCCTCTTGTTTCTGATGCTCAAAGTGGGGTTTCCCTGCAGCGGAGGTAATTCCCCAAAGCAGGGGATGCTAGCCATGCTTAGAAGGGGAGGGAAGAGGTGAAGATGCAGTTGAACTGAATTCCAAAGCCGTTTTTTTTTATTATGCTGTATTGAAATGTGTTCTGCAAAGGCTTTTTGTTGCCAGGGGAGCTGGGATTCCTCGCAGCGCACCGCTCTGCCCCCCCCCCCCCCCTTCCCTCTTAGCATGCAAGGAACGCTGCATCATCCAGCAAGGGTGTCTCCCGCCTACGCAGTACACTCAGCACGGCACGCAGCAGTGGGCATGGGCAGCTCCTGAGAAAGCAACCTTGGCGTTCCTGTGGCAAGGTTGTACTGCCTGCAAGCTATAACTTCGTTCCCCATCTCAGGTTCTCCGGGGTGCCCTTGGTCTCTAAAGCAAGATCCCTTCTAAATAATAGAAAGAGAGGGGATTGCAGCTGCCTTTTAGAGCACGCTGTGGGAAATGTTGCTGTTGGAGTAGCAACATTTGTACTAGAAAGCCTGCTTCTAAAGAGTAGCTTTCCTTTTTTAAAAGAGGAAAATACGTGGATGAGAAGGGAACTGAAACAGATGGTCCTGGCATTTGGTTTGATCAGCAAATGTAGAAACAATGGGGTGTGAGAGCTCTCATCCCAGACTGTGGGTTATGCTGGGGGGTGTGTGGAGCTGGGATTTAATAACGAGGACTTGCTTCCCACATGGTGCATGTGAAGTGAAAATCCCTTTGTATTCCTTGCACCACTCTGCCGTGGTTCTGAGATGAGGACTTTGGTGTGTGACCTGGCTGCTTAAAGCAGTTATTACATGTAGAGCTTTCCCAGAAGAGAGATTTTTTTCTCGTCATTTTGCTTTTCAAAGTGACTCTAACGCTTGAATCTGTAGACAATACAGAAGAAAAACTGACACTATTAATGAGACTGTTGCCCACCTACACTTTAACATTACTGTCTCAACCTGTCTCGTGGTTATTGATGTTATATGGTGAAGACTGGAAATGTTAAGTACTCAACCTGCACTGGAAAATGCCTCTAGAAGTGTGATAATTGATGTGAGACTGTTTCAGACTGACCTTCATGTCTGCATAGGACATGAAGAGGTTGGTTCAAATTCAAGTCTACGTGCAGGTTGCTGTGTGCGTTAAGGTGGAGCAAGCCTGCTGAGCTGTGAGATACCAAGCAAGGGGACTGCCGTGTGCATCATCTCTGCAGCTTTAGGTCATCTTCTGAGGGCCTTCCTGGGGTCCGGAAGTACAAACTGAAGAAGGAATGATGTGAAGCACAGCCACAACTGTTTCTGATGAAGGAGGCAGGCTGACTGTGGTGAGGTTGCTTGCCTTGTACATGGAGAAGCTGGGTCTGTGTTTTGAAGCCTTGTGAAGTTCAGTGGTAAACCAGTGCTGCAGTTGCACACAAATATACCAAGTGAGGTGGCACAGCATTGCTTCTCCGTTATTTATTGGCAGAAGTGAGAAATCCATCGGCAGTTTCTCTGCAGCTAGAAATCTCAGAAAGGTCTTGTTTCAAGGGCTTTCATGAGCTTTATTTTCCAAATAAATGCTTTCAAAACATGTTCTGAAAGCTTATGGTACTTAGAGTTCCTGAGATGGGATCAGAGAGGCAGGGAGGGAGCATGGATTGATTCTTCCTGCTGTGCTGCCCGGAAGATGGCAGCTTTATTTTAACCTTACCTTCATGGACACTGCACATGGAAGGTGTTCTGCTTCAGTCCATGCCGAGTGAACCCAAAGCCAGGCCTTATACCCTGACAGGCATTGCACGTGTTACTGGTAGTAATTGATGAACTCCGTTGTTTTCAATGGGTTACTTAGCAAAAAGCTTTGCTGAACAGCCTGCATTGGACAAGAGGCTGGCAGCCAGAGGTTTGTGTGCACTGGTGTTTCAGGCAGGAGTTCATCAGACTTTATTAACTTGTTTGGTTTTTACAGTGCTAAAAAGCACTGTAAAAAGACCTGAAAGAGGAAACAAACATGCCCTTGGCTTATCCTACGAGCCCCTGGGAGGAGTACTGGAAGCATTCTTGACTTAGTTTAAGCATAGCATGAATGTAAGACCTTAAAACATCACTGCTCTACAGCTCTGGCTTCCAAAAGCAGAAGCCCAAACCGGTTAGTTGGGGGTGCCTGTCCTGCTTGCATGTTCTTTTCCCCAAAGTGGAGCTCCCCGTGTAAGCTGAGTTATGTGAGCAGTTTGTTAGGTGCTGAGCATTGAGGAGAAGCAGCCTTGCTGCAGTGCAAGGCTTGGCGTGCTGCAGCTGCCTGGAAATTAGAACCAGGCCAACATGCAAAGGGATTACTTGTCTGTAAGACAAGAAGGCTGGAGGGGTGTGAAATGTGTGCTGTGGTCCTTGCTCTCTGTAGCACAGGGCTTCAAGTGCATGTTTTAGGAGTGAGTATTTGCTAGGGGAGAGCATGCATTCAGTAAATCTTGCAGCCATCAGTGTGAAACAAAGCTGGGAGTAATAGATCTGGATTGACAGCTGGGGCATGAGTAACCCTCACGCAGCCTGGTTACACTTGGTTTTATGGATAAATAGCGGTTTGGCTGCTTTCTCACTTGAGACAGGCCTCTACCCTGTTTTACAAAGGATAGCGGAGTCTCCAATTATTTGAGGTGTATCCTACTGGGTAATGTGTCTCCAGCTAACCTGGAAAGTAGAGATGTGCTAGTATTATTTGGCTCCCCGTGTGTCAATGCAAGGTTCTGGGTATTTAACTGCCTGTCTTTCAGAGTTTTATGATCATGGGTAACTCTGTCCACACTTGCAGAGAGAAGCAAGTGGGCATGAGTGAAGAGTTATGTCATGTAGCTGCCAGCAGATTCAGGAGTCTACCAAATCATAGAATGGCTTGCATTGGAAGGGACCTCAAGGGCCTTCTGGTTCCAACCCCATGCCATAGGCAGGGTTATCAAGTACTAGATCAGTACTAAATCCTACTTCGTTCTCTTCCTGGAGCAAAGTCTAAGATGTGAAGATCTTTTACAGCGATCGTAAAGCACACTGTTTGAGGTTGAGGTTTGCCTTGGGAGGTGGCTGTGTTGTGGCAAGACTTGTCTCTTGAGTAGGAATACAGTAGCAATTTCAGTTAACAGGATTTAGCTTCCTATGAATGACATTGTTTGCTTTTCCTGCCCGTTGAATAGCAGGGAAGTGGGCTGGGGAAAAGGAAGGGGAAGAGTTAGTTAATCTTGTGTAACTGCAACCCTGAATTTGGAGTGGGGAGCTCCAGGAGTTGCTTCTCCAGGGCCATTCTGTATAATGCATATCTCATTTCAAATGTATGCTGTAGCATTGACAGGCTCGCCTAAGGAAAGCTCTGGTAGATGCTCACAGGAAGTCTGTGCAGAACAAGACAAATGAGTTGGGCTGTAAACTTGGGTTTATTACAGGGTGATGTCGGGGTTAATGAGAAAAAATAGCTTTGCTGTGTGTATCTGTAGAGGGCTGATGTATTGACTGGACTCCAGAAAGAGTTAAAGCCCCCAAATTCATGGCAAAGCTTTTATTGAAATGAATGTTTTTGTAATTCTGTAATACAGTGGTCTTTGAGAAAGCTGAGGTCTGACCTTGTCACTCGACTGTGTCGTTGTGTGGGCTGAAAGGTACCACTGTGCTTTTATGAAAGTAAAACAGGACAATTAATCTGAAGAACCAATATCCTCCCTTCATGGAGAACAGAACCCTTAATGTAATATTGGGGATTTTACTTCTCCTTCGCTTTATTCAATTTTAAGCCACTGAAGTTTCAGCTGTCAATTTCAGCCACACTTTTGTGATTTTCATGGAGGAGCAAGGATGGATGCAAACAAAGACCTGCTGACAAGTGATACAGTACTTAATAAGATTAAGCTTCCACTAATACTAGCCTTAATTTCTGTTTAGAAAGAAAATGTCAGGCCCAGATCTCAGCAGGGATGAAGAAGTATTTCTCATTTTCCAGCTGTAAATTCCATAGGGAGGAAAATGAGACATCATGAGGCTGGGCAGCAAGCTGTATTGATTCTTAGCCAGCTGATAACTCTCTGCAGGAGAAAATAGTTGAGCTTGATGCCCAAGAGAATGTGAGAGTGCAGTCATGGGCAGGTGATGAGAAGGCAGCCTCTCAGAGCAGCAGGACAGCCTGGGGTCTGCTGAATTAAGGTAATGCAATGGATTGTGCTCTGGTAGCTGTGGCTACAGTAGCAGTACTCATGGCTGATGTAATTCATTCTGGTGTTACCATTGACTGGTACAATGAAGCTTCGTTGAAGGTAGAAAATATTCTGCAGATGCTGGAGCTGGTGCAAGATTGTGCAGTTATCCTTGGAGTACTCTTCCGTCTGGGGTGGAGAGCAGAACAAACTCCCCATGATTCAGGTGGAGATGGTTAGAGACCTACTTGATCTAGACTGGGTCAGTTGGGATCCATCTGAGGGTGTTGAGGGAGCTCGTAGGGGTAATTGCTGAGCTGCTCTCCACCATCTAGCTGTGGTCCTGGTCATCCAGAGAGGTTCCAGAGGGTCAGAGGCTTGCCAGTGTGATGCTGGAGCTGCTGTTGCTTTATTTCTTAATCTGGGGAGAAAAAAAAACCTGCCTCTCAGAAATCCAGTGGTAACCAAAGGGGAAAATGAGGGTAAAGAGGAAAGCGTGAGAAGAAAAAGTTATGTGCCACCATTTGGGAAATTTGAGGAGAGATGTGGCTTAGAATATGGAAGTGGTGTTGTGGCAGACACGTTTACCCTGGGCTCGCGTAGTGGTACTTAGCCTGGTTCAGCATGGCTGTGGAACGTGTCTTTACTGTTTGTGCTTGGTTTCCTGCTGCTGCACGGGCAGTAACTGGGGGCTTCCTTCATGCCCCGAGCAGCACACAGATCTTTCCTGTGGGGGAATTGTGAAGGATAGGTTTTAAAAGAATTTCTGACTTAGCTTGACTACTGTCTAAGCAGAGAGAGAAGAATTTTTTTTGCCTTTGGCTGCTCATACAAAATCATCAGTTGAATAGAGTTGTCCATCAGGGCTGAAGGACAAACTGGAGCTTGTGGGTTGAGCTGGGCTTGGAGACATCTTCAGAATTGAAGCCTGCTGTTGATCTCACTTCTTGTCTGTGTTTCCCCGGGCAAACAATGTTCTTTAAACAATACAGACATTGCCTACCTGTTGTCAGGTAGGCTTGATTCAGGAAATAACTGCAAGGCAGGGTTCACTGCAGGGGACTCATCTACAGTGCTTTGAGTCTTGCGTATAGTCCAAGGCTATCTTTGGTTTGATTTTTTTTCTGTTGCATAGCAGTTGGACTAATTTTCCAAGCTGGAAGACACCTATGATTAAAAATAATATATTACTGCTTGTTCATGGATCATACCTGAAGGAAGGAGTCTTTTCGGGTGAATACCTGAACTATCATGTTGCAGGGTTTATTTGGTCTCTGCTGTGAGAGCCACTTGCACTGTGCGTGGAGCACTTACTGCATATGGAGCAGTGACACATCTGCTGTGGTTACCGGGATCTTTGCCCTTTTGGTGTAAGGACGAGCAGTGGTCTGGCTGTGAGCAGCACCCCTGTTCATGAAGCTAGCCTGTGAGACTGCCCGAAGCTGAAATAAAGATAGGTGAGGTTCAGTCCTTAGAGTAATTGTTCGACAACTAATAGTTTGAAAAACGCTAAGTCTGGCTTGCTTGCAAGCTTGAAGTTAGCAGTTCCTTCACTCAGATGTTTGTTTATACCCACTGATCACTGTAGCTACCGTAGTGCTTTTCAAAGGGAATTTTTTACTAGAAACTGAAACTATTTTAATGGGTCTTTCAGTTCAGTGCCAAGCTGGGAGGAAGGTGGATTATTTGCATAGTCTTAGTGGTAGGTCAGAGCTGACTGGCTGAGCAAGCACAGGCATCTCGCGCTCTGCTCGGTGCTGTTAGCACAGCAGAAGCTCTGTTTGAGTGTTTTGGACCAGATCTCCAGGCGACGCAGCTGCTGGTGGCATCAGCCAGCGTGACCTGCTGCTCCTCTTTGTGTCCTCACTCATCTCAGTGCTGTGTGTGCAGCAAAGGCTTTGAGAGGTGGGGAAGCCTTCCCTAGCGTACTGCCTGTCCTTGTCAACGTGAGAATGGTTTGCAGGCATTTGGCAGGAAAGAAATATGAGCGATGAGTCATGCTCCAGGAGAGGCCTTGCTCCAAATCCTGAGGCAAAAAGGAGGTGCCTGCCTTTGGGCTTCTGCTGCACACACCTCATTGTGTGCTGGTGCTGGAGGGATGGCAGCATTAGGTGAAACTGCTGGTTGCTGTCAGCCTTGCCAGCAGAAGGAAATAGTAGCAGCAGCATTACTGGGGTTCCCTGCTCAACATTTATTGACAAGTTCCAAGCACGGCTGGAAGCAGTCAGAAGGAGAATGTACTGGGCATGTGCAGTGACATGCAGCTTTCTGTGAGCACAGCATGAATGGGGCGATTGCTGCTGAGATTGCATGTAATATTGATTTAGTTATAATGAAGCTCTACGTTGCTCTTTAAGTATAATCATTGGCTGACTTCATGAGTGACTTCAGTTACAAGTCATGGTGCTTGGACTGTGAGATAGGTGTAATGGGTCTGCTGAAATGTGTCAGCTTATTAACACTGGGGAGGGTAGCAAATAGGGAAAAAAATAAAATGAAATGGGCCATAGCTATTACTATGTTAAGCCTTGAAATGTTAAGGTTTCAAAGGGAGCTGCTTTTTTGAATGCAGGCTGGCAGGGAGGATTATATCTCATCTTTAAGATCACTTTCCAGTCTGTAAACGTCAGAACTGCATATATGATATGAAATGTATGTTCTATCCTGGCAGCAGGAAATGCAGGTGCTCCATGGGTGTGCATACTCTTCTGCAAGAGAGCTTTCCTGGCTCTGTAGCTCCATTTTCTTTCTTTTTTGGGAGAGGAAGGGACAATGTATGGGGAAAAAGAAAGTTTTACAGGAAACAGTTAAAACTATAGGGAAAAAAAGTGTATGGGACTGCACTTGTAGAAATTCAGGCACCTAAAGTGCAAATAGGCTTGCTTATGTTCATTTTTCTTTTTTGATTTCTATGGGAGTTGGATATCAAACCTGTATTTCTTTTGAAAGTTACAAAAGTAATTCTGGCTTAAAGCAACCTCACTACATTGATATGTCACTTAGCATGTTGTTTTCTTAAGTGTGACTTCAGATTTCCTCCCTGACAGATGCCTGAAGTTAAACCGTTCTGCTTGTGAAGTTATGGTTTCAGGCTCTCCTTTGGGAAAGCGCTCGCCTGCCCTGATCTCCTGTTCTGGCTGTTAAAACAAAATCAGAGCCTGGAGACCAGACATCACAGATCACTTAGCCAGCATTTGCCCACTCCATTTAACCTGAACACTGCACTGTCCAGTGGCTCCAGGGAAGCATAACGGCTACCAAAACAGAATTTCCACCTAATAATGCCAAGGTAAATCACTTAAGCCAGTTATGATCTGTGTTATTTCCACACAATTCATTTCAGAGGATTTGGCATATAAAATTCTGGAAAAACATTGCAAATTGCCATTTGAACTCTAGCAGAGGTATTTCTCAGGGCTTTTCTGTTCAGAGAAATGAACAGAACTTTCACAAAGGCAGGAGCTCACCTGGACCACCAGGTGCTCACTGCCAACAGAAAGGACTTCTTGCTCTGCCTGTGCTAAACCTATGGTACTTCCAAGATTTTAATATCTGTAATGAAATGCCTACACCAATGTGCATCTCTGTAGTTACTACCAGCCTTCACTGAGAGGGGGAGGGAACAGAAGCACTTCCACTAAAGCTAATCTTGGCTCTAGCAAAAATGTTTCTAATTACAGCTTCTTAACGGTATCTTTCCTTGTAAGAGGAAATGTATCTTGTATCTTTTCCTTCCTCCAACACTTCATAGTAGCAAATGTAATCTGGATAATGCAAAGGCTTCAATCTAAATGAACCCAGTTACCTTCACTGTGATAAAAAGAAAACAAGTCTGTTTGAAAAGCTGAGAAGAGAAAGGGAATGAAGCTTCATCATGGGAGTTGGGGAGCAGCTATTGATGCTCATCGGGTGAAGATTAAAAAGAGCAGAAAGGTTAGTTGTTACATTCAGTTTGAACAAAGCAAAAAATAAATGTTACTGGATTTAATCAAGCCTGGCAAAACCTCCTTACATAATCTTCATGGTTGGTTGAACAGTACTGTAATACGAGATGGTTATGGGACGTGACCAAGTAATTCCAAAAATCTTTACCTTCGATAAAAATGCAAGTCACTAAGTAGGAAAACTCCTATTAAGTAACCAATTGTAAATGCATTCACCGTTTGTGCTTGTATTATTTTCCTGAAGCATTGCTCATGTCCTCTCACTGGTTTACCCACGCTCAGGTGCATTGATATGGACAATAATCATCGCTCCAAGCGTAGCAGTGCATTTACTGTCTCAGAAAATACACATGTAATAAAACTAGTCACATACTGTAAGATAGACTTAAACTGAAAAACTATTTACTAAATAGGATATGTCTTATTCGACTTCAATTCTGCCTTTGCGAGGGTGTGTGTTCTTGTAGAAGTCTGCTCCAAACACTGCTTAGTGTTTGCCTTTTTCTAATGTAAGGGCAGGTCTCCTGCCTGCTGCCATCCCCTCATGTCCTTGGGTGAAATGCTGACTCGTAGATCAATTGCAAATGTTTAACGGAAAAATTGCTCTAAAATATTGTCTTCTGTAATTGGGTTGAACAGCTTTTGCTCTCCAATTTAATCAACTGTTTTATATCTGCTTCAGATAATAGACTGAACTGAATACTTTGTCTTAACTCTTCTGCATTATTCATAGCCTATTGTTTCTGTTCCCACATTGTGAGATGAATGACCTCTGTTTTCAATAGTTAAATCTGATTTATTCTTTCTTCAACCTGTGTAATATTTGAACAAATCCCAGACAGAGTTGGAAGATAATTTCTCAAAGACGTGAATTGTAGGACTGCAGTCATCTAGAATCCATTGATGCATCAAAATGACAGCATCCATTTGAGGGGAGAGCAAACCAAGAACCACCTACTTGAGGACTGCAAGTTTTATCTTTCACAAACCAATTGTTTTTACCATTGGCCATGTTAGAAAACCAATTTCTTTTAATCTTATCCTAATCTCATCCCAATGATTCATCTGCTCTTGGATGCTATAAAGCTCTATCATACCAGAGACTCTGTACTGCGCTTTCTGGGAGTAGAATTGTTTTTAAAGTTTGTACCTGCCTAACACAGCAATTGTCTCCTCCAGCACTTTTCCCTCAGCCAACCAGACTGTTCTGTAAGGAGTGCTATGCACAGAGTTAGAACCCAAACCACCTAGATCAGGATGCGTTTGGCTCGTGTCCCGGCAGTGTCCCTTGTACTTGCTATTTACCTGAATTCCTTCTCTGGGCTCTCTTCTATCTGAAATCTTAGATTCTGAAGAACCTAATGAGTAGTTTCAAGAGTCGTGCAAACAGATGGTAGTAGATGAAAGCAGTGGCCCTTTGTGAAGTTTTACAGATTCTATTCATTCTATTCTATTCATGAGATTTTTTTTTAGTAGGAAAAAAATGTTTTCAGTTCAGAGATGATTCTTGACTGGTTTCTTATGCAGGCCCTTACTCCAGAGAATGAAGAGTACACATACATGCATGCAGGGAAATGCTAGGTAGTGTCTGTTGTATTATTTCTCTGTTTTGGCAAGTCATTGAAAATAGTTTTGTGATTAACTGAATTGATATACATCAGAATGCAGTGATCTCATGGATAAATTTGCTTAGAAAGTACTTTTTCAAGGATTATAGCAACTTTAGCCAAGCACTGACACATTTCAATTTTTTTGTGGCTTCTGTGCCAGTAATATTTTAACTACATTAAATATTCTCAGATATCTTCATGTGAGCCAGTGATAACTTTTTCCCTCTGTCCGCGAGCCAAGGAGCTAATGAAGATTGCACAGTTCAGTAAAATATTTTTCTAGGCTCTGCTGCAGTAGGGAAACAGAGATGCAATTTTCCCTGCACGGTAATGAAGAGCAATGAAATGTGGAATGACCAAAAGCAAGGACACCTGCAGAAGGTGTGCATTGTGAGTGCCTGCGCCCTGGCCCAAGGCAGAGCTTTGGTGATGTACTGATCGCAGCGTGGTACACTTGCAGGTGATGGAAGACTTGAGGAAGTAAATCTTGCTAGTGGCAAACAGGGCCAGAGCAGCCCCTTGTAGCGAGAAGTGCTAGATGGCTGGTGGCAGCTGATGGAACAGCTGCACATGTCGGGCATGATGCTGACTAATATGTTACATAGCCCAACCATGCATCACTAGTATTTTAGGTTTGCCCTGAAAAGATGAGTAAATCCAGATGACTGCATTACATCTTCGGCCACCTTTTTGTGTGGGTGCCACATGAACTATAAAGATATATTCAGTTTGTACTGACACCCTTCTTGCTTGCTTGAGTTGTGTCTCAAAAACAAACATGGAAAAGCTACTATGTGAAAAGTATGTGAGCTGCTTGAGTAAATCGTGTCTTGTATGTGTGCGTGACTTGTAGTTGCAAACTACATATGCTATGCTGAATAGTGTTCTTGAAGGTCAAAAGGAAAAGAAGTATAGATCCACTGCTTCAAAGAATGAGAAGTTGTAGTAAATTAGTCCTCTGCCTCATCCTTGGAGTTGTTCCTGGTGCATCAGTGTTTATAACCTTCTGGGGAGACCCAAATCCCCTAATTTTTGCTTCACATACAACAAAAATAAATTGCTTTCCGGTTGTATAAGGTTCTACCAAGTTGTTTAAATGTTAGTGGCATGCACATAGAATCATTAAGGTTGGAAAAGGCAACTGACATCCTCTAGTCCAACTGTCAGCCCATCACCACTGTGCCCACTAAACCATGTCCCTGCTTTAATAGTACTGTCTTTAATAGCTGATGAATTTGCTATTCATCTTCTTGCTGATGGCTATTAAAGCTGTTATCAGATGATGGCTGCAGAAATGATGGTGGCAGAGGCTTGGGACGCTCCCACTGCTGCAGAATGTTGTAACGATGCCCACAGTACAAATCTTAAGTGCTGTCAGCAGCAGATTTAAAATCAGCCAGCTGACTTGGAGCACCTTCTCCTGTTTGGGCAGTTTGCTCCACAGCTGTGGGGTACCTTCTGCAACAGCCCCAGTGCTTCTTCCAGAGATGCTTGAACCCCGTGCCCTGTAAAGTGCCAGTAACTGGGCTTAGCTGACAGGCTACAGCAAGTACCTGCTGTAATGCTCAGCATTGCTCTTGCCATGTATTTAAGGCCAAGTGAGCAAAGAAGACCTTTAAAAGCCTGTCTGGAATCTTACTTGGTTCTCAGTGGTGCCAGGTGAGCTGGCTGTCTGTAGTCTGAGTCTGTAGACTCTGCTATTGTGGCAAAAAAAAAAAAGGGGGGGGGGGGGGGATA